>JAHBCN010017198.1:0-18581 GCA_019359885.1 Listronotus oregonensis | reverse complement strand
TCAGGAAGAGTTGTCTAATATTTCTGATCTGCACCCGGTAGAGAGGGAAGAAAATAAAAATATATCAAGTAGTTCCGGTTCAGGGCAAACTCAAATTAGTTTACCAACCTCAGCTACAGTTCCCGAAGAAACTCCAACTACACTTCCTGAAGTAACAACACCCCATTGCTCTTCCAAAGATACAACGTGTGTTCAAGATCGTACTTATAATACAGAACAACCCATAGAAAACGATAACCCGACATCTGAAAGTACAGAAGAACCTAACTTTACTACTTCTTACTCCAAACGTCAAAGAAAGAAACCGAGTTTCTTGAAGGACTATATTTTGGATTAAAAAGGGGAAGAAATGTTAGGAACCACAAGTAAACCTTCGCATCACCTTTCCACCTTGGGTTATTAGTGAAGCATCAATGTCATTCAGAAAGTTGTAATGTCATATAGTTATTCAAGTCAATAAATGTATTTGTTATTACTTTGTTAATTTGTATAAGTGAGTTTAGATCATATCAACATATATATTGTTTCTTTTAATTTAATTGTTTTCATTTAAATATTAAAAAACATTTTCCTTATATAGTAATTCTCATTTTAAATTTTAATTTATTGGGAAGTGCTTTTTCGTCAAATGAAATTGAATACTCAATTAATAAAAAGACATAATTTTAAAAATCTCTTAGCACCAAATTAAAATTTATAGACTCACATATTGCCTATTATTTACTAAAATATTCCTTTGCTATACCTCGAATGTCTTATTTGTTAAGATTTTCACCTTGTTGGAAATCTCAAGATTTACTTCGTGAATTTAATAATGTATTACAGAGTTTGGTTCAAGATATAATAAATTGTGATATTAAATTAAATTCTTGGTTACAAACCACTCTTCCAGTAAAATGTGGAGGTCTCGGAATAAGAGATACATCCACCCTGTTTATTTCTGTCTTTTTAGGTTCAATTAATGACGTATCAGATTTACTTTCCAAAAGTTTACCTTTCTATATTCCTGCGACTATGGATAATGATTTCAGCAATTGTTTTATGAGATGGTTATCTGTTTGCAATCTTTAAAATCAACCACAAGAATTATCAAAAAAACAGAAAGATTTTGACTTTTTGATTTGCCAAGCTTGTCACAAATATATTACAAACATATGCCAGACAAGTGGAAGTAAGGCACGTCTACTTGCTCTTCAGGCCCCTGAAAGTAACGCACTTCCATCTTCGTCCTTGGGAAATTTAAAACAAAACTTTTCATATTTCCATCGCTTCAGTCTGCCTGTGCGTGTGGAGAGCACACCTGTTTTGGCAGCGAAGATGCTGATATTTATGGCCTACATGGGCTAAGCTGCAAAAAAGCGCAGGGCGTTCTTCTAGACACAGTCAGATAAATGACATTATTAAGAGAGCTCTGATTTCAGCTGAAAATCCTTCTGTGTTAGAGCCTCTTGAAGTTTGCAGAAGCGAAAACAATTACTTTGAGACTCTGCTTGCATGCATACACTTGCAAAATCCTATCTGGACAAAACTTCTAATTTGGTAGGTGCGGCTGCTCGTCTTGCCGAGAAAAAAAAAACATCTAAAATATAAAGAGTTTAAAGACCGCTTTATCTTCATTTCTTTTGCTGTTGAAACTTTTGATTCTTTGGGTGATGAGGCTGAGGGTTTTTAATATAAAATTTGCAAAAAAATTCCATGCAAAAAATCTCAAAGTTTCATTATCCAAAGAATTGGTTTACCTGTGCAATGGGGTAATGCAGCATCGGTACTAGGTACAATCCAGGAAGACCTAGGACTTGACGAAGTTTATAATTTTTATATATAGATTTAGTTATTTAGTTAATTTTAGAATATTGTTATTTGGTATTTATAACATTATATATTTTAAAATTCCCTTATTGTAACATTTCCAAATATATTTTGTGTTAGGTTATTTTTAGAAGTAAGAAGTACTAAAGGTAAATACAATTTTAAAAAATAATAATCTTAAAAAGCCTTTTTAAAAGAAAACGGACGTATTAACTCTTAAAACATAAACTCCGTAAAAATCTATTAACAATTTTAATTATTAGCATTTAAATGTCTTTGAGTCATTTAAACAAAAAAAGATATGGGTGTTTAAAATTTAAAAACATTTTTTTATGATTTTAAGATGTGGCATATTTAGATTGTAAAATAAACAATGTGATATTAAACATAGGTTGACGAAATAATTTTAATCCTTTCACGCATGGTTTTGGAGAAATTAATAATATAATCTTGATAATAAGGTAGTAAAATACGAAGCTAATATGTGTAATTTAAAGCTATAGCATACTAATTAACGGTGTTCCTCTAACCTAATTATTCAGGACGCTATAAGTTTATTATCTACAAACAGATAAATATGTTGATAATGCAGATATACAAGTCATTATTTATGCATAAAACTAAACTTAATTAACCATTTAGATGAGGTGAGAATAAAGGTATCTTATTTAAATAATCTGGTTTTAATTTTATTAAATATACAACGTACCTAAGAATATGAGGTAGGACGATAGGATATTTTCGTTAATTATAAAATAAGGACTAAAAGTGTTAAAATTAAGTTGTTAAAACGAAAATCTGATATGTTAAATATACCAATTAAACTTGTTTTACTAAGGAAGTGTAATTTCATAGCTAACAAGGTCCCTGTAATATCGTAATTTTAATAACTAAAATAATATCTTTTTTAATGAGGTCCCTGACTTTGTGTGTGTACACACGAGGTTAGAATATGCTTGTACTTCTCATAACGTAATTTTAAAATTTAAAAAATATGGGGTTTCTACTTTAAAGTTTACCTGGTTGAAAAAAAAATATCATTATATTGTTACTTAATTTAAGTTTTTTTTAATTATTTAATAACGAATACACATATAACACAGGTTCACAAAAAAAGTAGTGTACGCTGGGTATCAGACTAAGATTTTCTGGCGTATTTTTTTTTCGCTGAACACGAATCTAAAGTCAGAATTAGGGGTCAAACAGCAAAAAATATAGAAAAGGCGTAATTTCAGATATTAACGTTTTTTTTTTAATTTAAAACGTCAATATATCAAAAACTATAAAATATACATGAAACTTTGTAACATATAAACTATGTATTTTAACAAGACCTTTAATTCAAGGTATATAATCTTTTTGTCCAGATGCAATATTTTTCTAGTTAGAATCAAAAAGCCGAATTTTCAGTATTTTTTAACGTATATTCCTGGAAAAAATTAAAAATAATTTTTTTCATTTATTTTGCAATTTTTAAGTGATTTAGGATTCAAATAAATAAAATAAATGATTTATAACAAAAAAAACTTAAAAATTACATTAATAAAGAAATCTTTTTTGGACTGAATGTTTTTGTCAAATTTACATTTTTTGAATAAAGCATTAGTTTAGACTATGGTTATAATGCATTTTATGCAGCGTTTTAAACAAGTTAAATTATACATTGCATTTATGAGGTAAAAACAGCACAATAAATATTTACCTATTTAAAACGTCAATATTATTTATTAAAGTTCTACTTAATATGACATTTTTTCTTAACTTTTAATTATATAATATGCACGATATATATGCGTTTCTCTAACAAAATAAAAAACCAAAAATGTTGCAGCATTAATATGGTCATTGCTCTTTGATAAAAGGTAGTATTTTTTATATACTTTGGTGTTGGATTTTATTTTAACACACTGTATATTTGATCTTTTAAATAAAGACAATTAACAAAATATGTTTACTCTTACGCAAAATATATTTTTTTGCTTCTTCTATTAAAACTTTAATTTTAATAATTGTAAATTCATTGTTTAAATAAAACAAAAACTTCTATTAAGATTGCCTTTCTTTCGTAACCTAAAAGATAACGTGTATTTATTGTATTTAAAATAATATTTTTGTATTTTTTGCCAATTCTGTATAGCTAAATTAAATTTTCTCATGGTGAATAGTATTTTCTTATTATTATAAAAACTTTTTAAAAAGAAGACTAATTTAAAATAAGAAATTATGACTTTCAAACTTTTTTTAACTTTCTTGGTATAACAAAGTTTTTAATTAATGTAAGTTGAACAGTAAAAATCAAAAGAAAGTTCCATTGTATGCTTCACCGATGTCTGTAACCAATAAATATGCACATTTACTCAGCCACCTGGAATATTAGATTAAAGTTAATTTTAGCCAAGTTCGCATCGGTAAAATTCCAATTTTAAAGAAAAATTAAAATTTTTGGTGGAGCTATATTGCCATTGGTGGAGTATTTACCGGTTCCTAAAAATATTTAATTTTAATACAAAAGCGTATGTCCTAAAGTTAAAATATAGCCTTTATATTTAATTACTTAGTTTTTGAAAAATATAAATGCGGTTAAAAATAAATGTATAAGGTAAAATAAATTTAAATTTTTGCCAATAAAATGTTATTAATTATTTTAGTACAATTTAATTAAACAGGTTTTTGCTGATCAATTTTTATGCTTTAGTCAGTTTTTATTATGCTTAAAAAAAAGTTTTGAAATAAAGCGGCGGGGTTATTTTGGGTTTTTGTTTTAGTATATTTTCTTTGTTTATGTCATAATACATTTATTTTCTTTATTTAAAACAAAAAAACTAGGGCCAAATTAATTTTAAAATATTGAATTTTAAGATATACTTTAAACCACATTTTGCAAAGAAAAGCTAAAGTTATTCAATAGTACTTTCCTTTTATTATTTTTAAAAATCTGTTACACAAAACCCAAAAATAATGATGATGCAATTTTGACATACGTGATTTTCCAAAAATATCTGTTAGAATCAGAAAAAAACAACACCTATGAATGTAAAAATTAGTTTTTGTATGCAAGAACCACAAATTATAAAAAAAATTAAAATTGCCAAACTAATTATTCTTTTTTCACCTGCACTGTATTAAAAAAATTAGTTATCCTTTGAAAAAAAAACTAGTTTGTATATTGCTAAACCCAAGAATTACTAAAAAAATTACACCTATTTATTACTATTACAATTTCATGCTTATTTCCTTTTTTATGGTTTTTTCTAGCAACTTTATTACATAATCCGTAGTAATATGATATGCAAATCATTAAAATAAAACTTACTTAATCTCCTCCACTGTTTACAACCACCACTTCGTCTTCTATATTTTAAATTTACTTTCCGCCGTATAAGAGAGTGGCGTGAAATTAGCTTTTAGGGTATGAGCCCAAATGCGGGACTGTTTTTACTTTACTAAGATAAATTCAATCACTTTTTTTATGTTTTTCGACAAGAAAGAAGTTAGGTGTAAAGGCGTTCTTAAAATTAAAGCTACCTGTTTTTTTTCTGTAAAAGCTTAGGTAGGGTTTTGTGTGTATCTATATTTTTAGATTACTTTTATAATGATTGTATTATTACAATATGCGAATGTATATACTTAATTTATTGTAATATTTTTAATTTTTTATTTATTCTGACTTTGATCAAGAAATAATATTAAAATATAACTTTATCAAAATGAGTTACTATCGTTCACTGGCCTTTTCTGCCCCCCTGTAAATAATTGTTAAAAAAAGTATATACTTAAAATAACAAATGTTAGTTAGTTCAAAGATACCCTAATGCAAAAGAACTTAAGAATGTTTATCTAGCACAATACACACATAAAAATCAATTTTTATGACTTAAATTTTCCATAACTTTGTAGGTATTGGTCATAGAAAAAAATTGTAGGAAGATAAAAGTGTCGTAACTAAATTTCATTTAAGATTACATTAGTTAGAAATCGCAAAATGTATGACGCTTGTTGCAAAAAAGCAGTGAACAAAAAAAAACAAGGCAAAATAAATGTAATTCTTTGCATGGAATTTTTGAACCCCTAGGTTTTTGGGACCTCCTAATTCGGCCAGATAAAACGTCATGCCATGATAAAACATCAGGCCAAATTTCTTTGAAATCGGTTCTAAAGTTTTTGCACAATAATTTTACAATCCAGTTTTATTTGAAAAAATTGATGATTTTAAAAATTGGTTAGAGTCTAGAATATTAAACCCAGACATTTAAATATTTTTCCACATATACAGGGATCTTAGCTTTAAAATCTTTGAAAAAAATTAAATCGGATCATTTCAGCACCCTCGTTAATTGTTTACAGAAAAAAAACTGTCCGATTGGCAATTTTAATATATTACATGAAGCGTCTTTACGAGTACCTTCAAACCATACTTTTACTGAAGACAGTAATTTAGTTTATAAGCAAAATGTTTTTTCATAACTTTAAACAGTTGCTAAGGGCACCCAAATAATCAGATTATTATTTTTAAGAAGATTTAAAAGCTTAAGATCTCCAGTGTAAGTAAAAAAAATCAAATGTCTATGTTTAATATTCGGGAATTTACTCAATGTCCAAAATTGATATATTTTTTTTAATCTAAATGCAAAATTATTACGCAAAAACAAATTAAACATTGAGTTTCACCATAGTATGATGTTTTCATGGCCGAATATGAAGCTCCTTGAAATAATCTAAAAGTTTTAAACAAATCACAAAAAAAAACTACGCTTTTTTGCCTTTTTGTGTTTATTACTTTTTTGCAACAAGCGTAATGTATCCAACGATTAACAACCAAATTATCTTGTAGGAAATTTTACAAAGAAACTTTTTGTTTTTACCATTTTTTTCCACGACCAATACTTACAAAGTTATAAGGGATTAAGGTGAAAAACAATTATTTTTGTTTGTTTTCTGGGACATTTTGTGGATATAACAAAAGTGCAGACCTTTCTGATAGGGAGCATATCTTGGTTTTTGTACATACATCTTTACAAAGGGTTTCCAGTAAAAACATGCCTACCACCTCGTACGTCTAATCAAAAACAAATAAAGGCTTGGTCTATAACTTTTAAGATGATATAACTATTAAGATTAAAGTAAAAATACTTAAAATTTGTGTTCCACTTAATACCAGTTTGATACATTCACTATACTGGGAATATTGCAAATTATTTTTATTATTAGTTCAAGACAGTAATTAAATGCATGAACGGCACAAGCATATTATCAAATTAAGGCTGATTACAAGAAGACATCTCACAGAGGACTGATTGGTTAATGTGGAACTGAAGCATTTACGACAAGTCGCCGCGGCACAGTATTGGATTATTTCTTAGCAATTAGGCTAGGTCACCCACTGCCTAGAACTTTAAAGCAAGTTGATGTAACCTACTTACAACTCAGCTTTGATTTATTTATCTTGATAGTTGTCCGAAACTTTATCGATAAACCCTTTGCACAACATGTAAAAAATAATTTAAAGAAAAATATAGGTTAAAATGGTTCACTCGTTAAACGGTTTAAATAAATTTAAAATATAGGGTTAACAAAAGTGTCTTTTATGTAATAAAAAAAATTATTGTCTGTAAAACAACATATTTAAAAATCAAATTGTGCATGCATTTATTTCGGAATATCTTAAAAACGGTTTTAAGAATATTTTTTATAAACTCATGCAATATAAATCAAAGTATTAAAAATAATAAAAGGAACTAATTTTTTTGACCGTGTTGTAAAAAAGATACTAATTTTTGAAAGTTTACTAGGTCTGTTTGTTATTAAGAAATAGTGTACACTTTTTTATTCTTTTTTTACGTCATCGTCCTTATGGAAGGTGTATTTTAGGACTAGGTGGGTCCAAAAAGTGTAAAATAGTATAAAATATTACCGAATAACGAACAAACCTCATATGTTGTGTGCACAGTCTTCTATAAAAATAAACTTTTTAAGAATTGAGAACCTTTAACTTTTAGTAAAGCGTATTCGATCTTATTTAGAACAGCGCAGGGCCAAATTTGGGATCCATTTAAAATACTGCAGCACTGGTACTAGTCACAGTCTGTTCATCAATCAAGTTTGGTTAAAGAGATGTGTGCGAGTTCGGCGCGGATGGCATGGAAGAAACGAAGATATAAGATTTTTATCCGAGATTGGGGATTGACTTCTGGATGGGTCGGACTTTACTTACTATAAAGCGATGATTTTATCTACGATTGTCGCGAGTAAACTACCTTAAATTTTTCAATTTAAAACTTATATTTATTTACTAGAGTATCTGTAAACAATTTCTTTACAGCACATAAAACTTTCTGTGTTTTAAAAAACTCCTGACCTAATATAAAGATACACTGGAGATCTTATTTGAATGATATTATGCAGACAAGCTAATTTAGGTAACACTTTTTTTATCTTGGAACAGTCCACGAAGGCTTGAAGTCTAAGTCAGTCATTAAATTATTATCTTTTTTTATTAACCTTATCTTTGTTTTTTAGGACACAAATGTGTGACAGGCGCACAACGTATTTTATATTAAATTTCTTTTCTCCCAATTAAAGGGCTCATTTTAAAGTTCAGAGCGACTGCTCTTTAATGCCGAGTGCACCTTTAAAAAAGCCAATATGACGGCTCCAATGTGGCAGTTGATAGCTGCAGAAAAATCGAGTGTATAGCAGAAAAAGCCTGTATAAATAAAAATTCGTACCCGATAAGGCCGTTTTTTGGCTCTACCTGTAGCTGATGGACGCCTCTAAGTATCTGGTGTAATAGGTTAAAACAATCCACCACGGCGGATCCCATATAAGGGTCAAAAATCCAGTACGGTGGCCAAATTTTTAACGATTTGCACTATATTTGGTATACGGGCGTTTCAGGGTGGCAAGTCCAAGGTAAAATTTATAAAATTCAAGATGCGGATTCAGTATGATAAACTAATTTTTTTAAAATATCAACCGATTAAAACCAAAGGTGGTATATGGATCTTTGAGGAGTCGATTATGGATTTAACGCCATATTTTTTTTTTTAAACAACCCATTTGCACCTAAGGTATACGGGGTTTTTTAAAATTGCTGATTTGCACGAATTTGCAAAATTCAAGAAGGCAATTCCAATATGACAACGGGATTTTTTAAAAATGAACCCATTTGCATCAAATTCGGTACACGAGGGTTTCGAGGGTTGCTGAACATGAGTCCAAAAAAGGATTCTTAAAATTTAAGATGACGGATTTCGGATTTTAAGAATCAAATTTTGGATTTGTAATTGATTATCCCCAAAACACCCGTATACCAAACTTAAAGCACATAGGATGATTTTTAACCGCTTTATTGTATCCGCCATTTTTTTGCTAAACCAACCTTAGTTTGGTGATGAGCGACCCCGAAAACCGCAAAATATCCAATTTGGTGAAAAACGGTGAATTTTTGGCCACCATACTGGGTTTTTGACTATCATCTTGGCTTTATCCAACCAACCACACCAGATTTTCAGACAAATGGTAGAATGGTAGAAGTAAATAAATTTAAAAAGTAGAATTACAAAGGAATGCCCCAGAAATTATCTAAATATATTTATATCTTAAAACTCTAAAATTTTACTTATGCCATATACGTCCTACTTTAATATTTTAACTACAGAAAGAATATATTTATTACTCACTTGCATTATTAATCATTTCCTTTTAAAGTAAAGGTAACGGGGTCCTTTTCCAAAACCCATTTGGATAAGGATCTAAACGTGATATTTACTTTAAATGGAAAATTTCTAAAAAGATATATGCCACTCCACAACTTAATGCTTTTAAAAAGAAGGGCACTTTCCAGGAAAAGCTATTCGAAAAAAATCACTTGCCAATATAGTTTTCCTTTGGACCTAGAGTTCGTGCAGAAAATATCATTATCTACGATATTTATATGTTAAATAGAAACATGTTTTTAAATACAGAGTGTACCTAAAAGAGCCCTATATTTTAGGGGCCTGGTCTGCATATAAAAAGATTTCATGATAATGACCTGAAAAATTGCTTCTTAGATAGGCTAGAAGCCATTAAAAGATTTTTTCTTTTACGAGTTTTGGCTCTAAGAAAAATTTGTATTATTTTCTTAGCATCACAGGATTTACAATTTTACAATATTTTCTGTTTATGCTACAAGATATTTTATCAAGCGTATTCGTAATTGGGAATTTAACTTTTTACAATAAGTATTAAAAAATACTTTTATGATATTTATGGTTGACTTTTTATTGTTTACTTATTTAAATCCCCAAACAATTATTGTTTGAGTTCAATGTTTTTTATCTAAACCATGTACTAAGTACACGCCCTATTATTAATGCGGTAACTATCACTTTACCGCACTAGTTCAGTAAAGTGATTTTATTGGGTGTGGAAAAATTAATTTAAATAACATACAATAACTTAGAGAATTACATAAAAACATTAATTAATCAAATGTTCAAACAACCCCCCATTAACAGCTAAACAATATCCCAACCGATCATAAACTTCATTTCTAACGTTGTTAAGTTGATACTGCGAAATTTTATTACATTTTAATGAAATAGCGTGTTAAAGCTGATTTAGATTCTCAAATTTTACACTTTTATAAATAACACTTTTTAAGTGACCTCACAGAAAGAAGTCATTCGGTGAAAGATCAGGTGACCTGGCTGGCCAAAGTATCCGGTACCATGGACCAATAATATTGCCGTTAAAAGCATTTTTCCAGGTACTCTCTAACCATACCGGCATTATGGGCGTATATGTATCCATTTGGTACCAGATCATTTGATCTTTCCGAACAACTTCTTCCAAGGTGGGTCCAATTTGATTTTGAAACAACTCCAAATAGGTTTTTGCTGTCAGGTTATAGTCCATAAAAAGGGTCCAATGATATGGTGTCCGATAATTTCCACGAATACATTTGTTTTTTGGGGATATTGTGTCCGAGTATAAACAAAGCGATGTTTATTTTCTTGGCTCCAATAACGGAAATTTTAAACATTTGATTTATTGTTAAGGGTGAATTAACATTCATCGGTAAAACAAATATTTCTTTAAAAAATTCTTATCGTTATTTGCTCTTTTCATCATTTCAAAACAATCTCCTGCCTGCAGCTCTTGATGTTTTCGAATTTATACGACTAATATTTGTGTTTTTTCAAAGTGCGCAATACCGTTGTATGATGTTTATTTACCTCTTGCCCAAGAACCCTCGTACTAACCATTTTGTTTTCCTCCACACTCAGTAGAATATTAAGATCTCTGTTCTCTCTTTCTTTGGCTCTATTTTCGATATCCTAAGTTGAACATTTACAATTATTTATTATGGTACCTTTGGGCTCGAACTTACTGACAATACGTTTAATAGCTGAAATAAACGGAATGGGCTTGGTGGGGAAATAAACTGAAAACATTTTAGATACTGCTCTAAAATTGTTTCCCGCATAATGCCACTTAATTATGGATACTTTTTCGTCGATTAAATAATTCATTCTTTTTTTTTAAATACCGACTGTCACTGATTTATTGACACTTTTCCTTATGTCGGGGCACAATATGGTGCCTGTTTGGTTTTACCTGGACCGAAATTTTGATATTTTTGCAATTACATTTAATTAAATAATTTAAGATTCGCTTATAAATTTTTTTTGAAACTTGGCACGAGAGCTTGTCAGATTGGACTCTTTAAAAAGTTATCTTACATTTTTTTCTGTAAAATTTACAGGGAAGCTAATAATTGACCCCCTTAAAATTTACATGGGATTTCCTATGTTCAGCTCGGCGACGCACCACCCGGTATACAGTAGGTACACCAATAGAGCAGGTCACAAAATTTAAATACCTAGAAAGTTGGATCAGCGAGGATCTGAATCTAGAGCCAATTTTATTAAAATGCGGAATCTGTTAACCGACAAACACTCAATTTAAAGATAAGATTTAACTTTGTTAGATGTTATTTGTATTTTACGTTGCTATATGGAGTCGAGGCCTGGACGCTAAAAGTCAGCAAGCTGGAAGCATTTGAGATGTAGGTAAATCGTAGAATGCTACGCATTCCGTGGTCTGACCATATCATCAATCAGGAGGTCTTACATAGAATAAACAAGGACCGAACAATTTTTGAGATCATAAAAAAGCGAAAGACAGCTTACCTCGGTCATGTCATGAGCCAGGACAAGTACAGATTCCTGCAAGTGATTATGGAGGGCAAGATTAAGGGAAAATGTGGTCCTGGACGTAGACAGTGCTCTTGGCTGAAAAACATAAGGGATTGGACAGGCTTAGATTCAAACTCCCTGTTAAGAAGAGCCTAAGACCGAGACGAATTTGCCAGAATTGTTGCCGATCTTCATTGAATGGAGAAGAGACTTGAAGAAGAAGAAGAATATTATATATGCACTCTCTTTAATTTTACGTTTCCTTTGCTAAAATACTGTATGCATTCCAGTTTATTATGTGGTTGTTATCAAATGTGTGTTGACAGATTTTTGATTTGTAAAATCTTACAAATACCATGCCTTGTATTTTCGTTTATATTGTATGGCTTTGTTATTTTTAATTGAAATCTAACAGTGTTTTGCGTTGGATTTAAAATGAAAAAAGAAATATATTTTTTTAAATTACCTCTTTATATATTACTGCAGTAAACTAACATAAATCAGAAATTCTTCACCACAGCAAGCTGGTCCTAATATGGAAAAATTCTCTTTAATAATGTACAAAAACGTGTAGACAGCTTGACTTTATAAATGTTACCCAAGATACCTAAAGTGAAATCCCAAAGTAAAGCCAGCTGCAGCTTTTGCGTCACATACTAAAAAGTTCTATTTTTCTTGAGATGCTGAAATAGCTTGTTGCTACATCCCAATTTTATATTACATCTCTAAACGTTTGTTTTATTGAGGTGTGAATAGGGATTTGTATATTGCAATAGATCACAATATATACTTTTTATACTATACTATGTATGTGTTGAGCATGAATGTCTTTACTATATTTTTACTCAAAAAGAAATACCGATTGCGAATGATTGCAAATTCAACCACCAAAATGTTTCAACACGTATTAGTTATTTTTATTTCATACATATTTACATTATTTTAAGCGCTAGGGGGTTAAGACTTTGTGGTTAAGCTTTTATTTCCAGACCACCCCAAGCAGTGTTGCCAAAATATGTACAATTACCCCAACTTAGAAAGAACGTAAAGTCAACGTCCAAAATATTACGTTTTGGAAAGTTTTTGGCTCAAAAATATTAACCGTAAGTTTGCCTTATATACTGGTAACAAGTAAATAAGTCAAGCAATGCATATTATGTCAAATACAAACATTTTTTTATCTTAAAAAATAAAAATGTTAAAGGGGAGAACACCTTAGCAAAACACCAGGTACGATTAAAATCAATCATATTTTTTAGATAATAAAGTAGGATTTTCTTTTGATGATCTCACAGTGTAAATAATATGTTTTTCTTTGACTGGCACTAAAAGTAACATTTTCTCACTGGTTACTAGCTTTGAAAATAAAATATTTCTCATGCAATGAGGAAAATCCACAAACAGTGAGAAAAATACTATTATCTCTTCAGTGAGAAAAGTAATTTGTTTTCAAATGCTATATTCAATAGTAGAAATAGGTTTTTGATTCGCGACTTTGACAATATCTAGCAGCCTGTGGCAGTTGGCGTCGCATAGCAACGATTAAACAAAAATGAATGTATCATGCATCGGCGAGCGCCATAGTTATTGCAAACGTTAGTTTTATAAATGTTGAATAAGTTAATTATTCCAGTTACTAGTTTATTGTTGATCCACAAAGAAAAACGTTTATTATTACTAAAAATTATTATTTTATGATTTACTATATTATTAATAAAAAATACTTATATATTTTTTGTTACGCTATAAAAGAAATGGTCGTAGAAAAAGTATTATGTGCAACATGTGAGAAATGCACATTTCAAACTAACTCGTGAGAAATTTTAAACTTTTCTCACTTGTTGCACAATCTACGGTTTTATTAATTGAACGTTCAAATTAAAAATCTCTGATCTAAAATATTTAATTAAATGTACTTATTTAAAAACTATTTTTGATAGAACCAATATTGCTTGGATCAAAAGTAATAAAATATAATGATGTAGCTAGTGAAATTGCAAAAAAAAAATTGAATCCTTAATGGCTAAAAAAATATTTCATTATTTCAATTTAACACTATTTACTAAAAATTCAAAATGTCGTTTAAAAATCTACCTTTTTCCTTAGTCTAGCTGCCATCAAAAAATTATATTTAAAATAATATTGATGTGTATTTATTTTAATTTTGTCTTTTTACCTCAAAAGGTATTTTACCTAATAAATTATTTTGGTATGCTGTGGTTGTAAAAACTAAGTGTTTAAATTAAGTTTCTTTAATAACACTAAAATCTTAGACTTCCATTGTCTTTATTTGGTAATTGGTATACAACATTTTGGTTGGTGATGTATCTCCAACCGTTTTTAAATGATATCTAAAAACCAATTTAAAAACTATAACATATTATACCATTCGTTGTTCACTAAAGCTTGACCGATTTTTAACTGTTCAATAACGGCAGCCAGATATCTGAGGTTTTAATACTACGCTTGCTAAATATATTCTGGTTAGTAATTTTTCTTTTCTTCCAGTGGGTTTCTTTATGAATAATTTTTGCTTCAGACCATTGTATGCGATCCTCTTTTGTCCATGCATGTTCGGCAACCCCCGACCTCAATGTTTCACCTCATTTAGAAAGTTTTTTGTGTCCTTTCACTTTAACTTCCTGAGGCCTTTTTATTCCCCAATATTTAGTTCACCACATTCACAGACAATTTGGTAAATACAGTCTTTATTTGAAATATTATTGTCTGGTCTCGACTTACTAAGAATACAGTGGTATGGGATTTAAACAATGTTTAAATGTCAAACTTGTTTGTGATTTAAATAACTTCAAAAGCAAAGTTTTGTCAAATTTGGAATTGTATATACAATGATATAAAGTAATATACAAGATGTTAGGTGGTATGCAAATAACCCATTACTGTCTTTCGGTTTTAAAAAATTAGTTTTATAGCAGAAATTAAAAGCCCCGATATATGATTTAAAGATGGAATACAAATTTTAATGTGGCCAATACACCAGTTTGTAAGGCGATCATACCAAAAAATCAAATTTTAATGTATAATTAACACGCTTGTATAATATTGGAAGGAACATGAAAATATCAAAGACCAAATTTTATAAAAACCTACAGATTTGCCATTTAGTCTCATACAAATGGGTAGAATAGGTGTTTAATCAAGTTTGGAGGTGGTCGTAACAAAAAGATTTAATAAATTTTATTTATGATTAAAAATCCGACGGGAGTAGATGGCTTCCTTAAAAAAAGTGAAAGCGACTGACTAACTGACTGACTGCGAAGGTTTTAGCTTCTCAGCCGGGGGTGGATTTATTGCTCCACCGACGGTCAGCGCTAAAATTGGTCAAACGTAGCTATATTGGTAAAAATGTATGATCAACTACAGGCAAAGCTGATAGACTGCTTTTTTGCTGCAATTTTTGTAAATCCAGAAAACTAACTTCAGTGGAGAGAAAATAAAGATCTTTTAAAAACTAGCCATCTAAAAATAATATTTTTCCATTACTCTGGTTTATTTATAAGTTTTTAATTGTCTTGAGTAAATTTAAAAACCATCCAAAAAAAGTTGCTGATATAGATTGGATTTTATGGGGATAATTATATCGAGATTAGCATATTAACTTGAAAAGCAAAAGATAAATCTATTAATTTTTTAAACCTAATTTTTAAAACAAATTTTATTGACATTACTCGTGATGTTCCTTAAAATGCTTTTTAGCCTTACTTACTAAAAAATGTTCTTATCTTGCACCCATAACTTACAAAGTCTTTTAGACTAAAGACTTTCTTCCCACAAATTGTGTTTAAGTGTTTCCTTTTCTTATATAAAAATTTCTTTAAAAATAAATAACTGAAAAAATAATTTACTTAAACTTACTCGTAAAATGGGTACAGTGATAGAAGGCGACAAGATAATAAATCAACAAACATTTTTGTCATTACAGACCGATGTTTGTATCATTTTTTTTAAATAAATTTAATCTAATCACTTTAAGGATTCCATTTTTCCTGGCTTGGCTAGAATATAATAGAGATAAGAGATTACTAGATTGTTTTTAAATAAAGTTGCACACGTTGCTTATCTTTTACTAATGCATCTGTACAGATAAATTTTGATATCTCATAGTATTTACAAAAATCAGTATAAGTCGCCTGTTTTTTTATCAAAAACACGAAATCCAGCTCAAAAGATTAGTTACTGACTTTATTAAACCTGTAAAGTTTTACCTGGATAGACAAGAATGTTGAAAATATGTCTCTAAGCCTTGCATCGCCAATGTTTCTAAAATGTTGCATGTAACATACATATTCGCAATTTTTTTGTTTCTGAAAATGTTGCATAAATGTTCTTAAAATACTGTCCTAATGGTCGCCTGCTATGTTGTTAGAAGTGACATACATATTTATTATTATATTACTAGTAATGAAAACGATACATTTAGGAAAACATTACATTGTTTTAGTAAAAAATTTTAATTTTGTTACTGGAATGTTTATTGTTTATTATCAAAATTTAAAAAAAAATAAGCTAAAGTCGTTTAAATAACCAATAAAAATAAACTTTATCACACTAAAGCCGTTCCATCTCTAAATTATAACAAAAATTATGCATTCACTAAAAGAATCATTTTTTTTGCTATTACTCAACAATAAAAAACTATTATTTTATTAAAAAATTCATTGCACTTTCCGTCCTTTTAGTTTTACCTATTCCAGCTTCATTTCCTGCTTCAGGACACAATGGTATTGATTTATGAGATACGAAAAGTTGGTTATCACCTTTGAGAGTGGAATTTATAGGGACAATTCTATCGGTATTAACAATTTTTTTGGGTGAAGCCCATTACAAAAAAATAAGAAAGAAAATGTTTTGTGATTTGGCAAACCTTTAACACAATTGTGAATCTAGTAAATTCTATACATACTAGGTATTTTAAAAATAAATATATTTTTGGGCCCATCAAAGGGTTGCTAACGTAAATGGTAGTTTTTAATAAAAAGCAACTACCGGAAAAATATAATTTAAATACAATTTCAGAAATTTCTAAAAAATTTTAAGTAGGCTTTATTAATAAAAAATAAATTGATTTATGTCTGACGAAGGGTAGGTTTCTAAGGGTAGGGAGTATTTTGTCATTAAAACTTTTGGTGCTTCTGTAAATTCAGGTAAATAAAAAAACAGATAATTCTGAGTAAAAAAGGTGCTACAGCAAAGCCACAAAAGCAACAGTTTGCAAAAAAGTTAAGTTTAAAACTTTTTGTGCTTATCTTAACGCAAATTGTAGCTTTATTTTAATTTCCGATTTTAATTTAATAAAAAACGTTGGGGTTTGATTTTTAAATAATAATAAAAGTCCAGCATTATTTAAGGTGTTGTGTGATTCAAATAGCATTTTTAGAGTTATTATCATTTTTTCTTTTGTTTTACAGGTAACTTGATACTTAATAGTTTTATTAACATATTTTTTGTCAAATGTCACGACAATACGCTGTATGCTAAAATTATTTAACAAAATTTTCGAAAAAAAACGTTTTTAATAGAAAACTTTAAATTTCGCTAAAGAATTTTTTAAAGCCACTCCTCCGATAGCGTCTTAATATTTTCAAATAATTTTTGAAGAGTTAAAAATTTAATTTTGCAACAGCCTTTAAGGCCATGATTAAAAATATTGCAAAGTAAAAAAAATCAGAGTCCAATTGGATTCCAAATAAGTTTAGCACACAGTTTGCCCCCGCTCCTCCAAAAAAAAAGAAATGTAACGATTGTCGTATACCTATGTATATCGATGCAATGTGGGACAGGGAAAAATTTACCAGCAGTCTGCCTTTAATTTATATAAAAAGAGATTTAAGGAAATGTATATTTTAATTGATTTATAATTTTATATATATATATATATATATATATATATATATATATATATATATATATATATATATATATATATATATATATATATTGAAGTCTTAGTCAAAGCCCAAACAAATGAAGTTTTTCGGCATCTGACTAAAGAATTTTGGCAAACCTAGGAGAAACTAATTTGGTCAGGCAAACGTCAAAACTCAATTTAATGAAATCGGGGTTTGACCAGTCAAACTTCAATTAGGTATTAGGAAGTCGCAGTTTGTTAAATTAGATGTAATAAAATGATTTTTTTTTATTTAAATGTTTATCGTTGCTATATTGTCATAGTTAAAATTTAAAAAAATAGTCTTTATTTAGACATGGTGAGGCATTATGACATTTAGAATTGCACAATACGTCAGATCTCTTACATTTACAACTAACGACAAGTAACCACAACTAACCAAAAGTAACCACAACTAACCGCAAGTATAAATTTATTTAAACGTGTTACAAGTACAGTCGGCGTTTGACCGAGTCTGCCAGTCGCTTCTAGAATCGAATAGGCAAAGCCCGAAACAGGTCATTTTACTTTCGATGTTTGACTGAAAAGTTAGGAACTTCTAGGTTTGACTAAAAATACTTTAGTCAAAGGCCGAAATTGGCATTTATTTCGAGGTTAGCCCAAGGCTTTTTAAACCGGAAAAACCAGTCATTCCGCAAGAGACTGCATATCATTTTAACTAT
>JAHBCN010017197.1:0-18541 GCA_019359885.1 Listronotus oregonensis | reverse complement strand
AATTTAATTCCTCCAAACTTATAGTATGGCCGAAGAAAAGCGAGTTTAATCCGCCTTAAACCTTAATGTTCATTCTTTTAAACATTTAAACCTATAATCCCGAGTGACTGGAGGAAAGCGAGTTTAATAGATCTCAAACCCTAGATGCAACTCTGTAATCCCAAATGACCAGAAGTAAGCAAGTTTATTTAGCTTCAAACTTTAGCTTTTTCTTATGTTTATACTAGATTTGTGACCTGCGACTCTTAAAACCCAAATGAACGTATTGTGGCATAAGTCTGTTGATTTTTAAAAATCGTTCTAACATATTCGATCCGCTATCTTAAATTTTGCAAATTTGACTTTGGATTCGTGATCAGCCCAAATATCAAATTTTGAGTAAATAGGTTAATTTTGGAAAATGATGAATTAGAATGTTGTATTTGAGGTTAGAAGAAAACTTCACGTGACACATTAGTTGTAACGGTGAATTTTCATATTTTTTTTCTTAATTAATATATATTTAAAACTAAAAAAATCTGTATTTTTGCTGTTTTTTTTTGGTATTTTTTGCACCAACACTTTTTGCGTCACTTAAGTTGTTCTTAAGCATTAACTCTCCATGAAGTATAGTTTATTTCAGCTAAGATTTGAATTTAAAGCCGTTATAATTAATCATGGCGGACTATGATGTGTCATTATCTAGTTACTAGATATTTTCTTTGTTCAGGGTCGGATTAAGGTTTACTTGATTAAAATATCTTGTCACGTCCAAATTTTTTTATTACATAGTCGACATTATGTTGTTCTTTGCTTAATGAAAAAATGGTGTTACACCAATTATTATGAATAAAATTGTTTTGACTCTGCGGCTAAAGTATAGCTTTTCCGCCTTCTTATAGTCTTAAGTTATTTTTAGGCCAATATTGGAGTAGCCTAAACCCCAGAAACAGATTTAAGGCACCAACCCAAGCAACTAGGGTTGCCACCTGTAAAGTAAGGACATTAAAGAAACGTGTATCTGGGTAGGTGGGGGAGGAAGTATAATATGGTTTATTTTTTATCAAAGACAAAGACAAAAAGTTTATTAATGTTAGACACCCAGGTTTGAGTACAATTTGCAAATATAATAAATAATAACAAGGAAAACATAGGTTGTTTTGGCTGGACCGAGTTCTTCATTTTGCATATAGTTTTTAATAAATTGTCTTCTTAATGAAGATACATGTGGTTTTTTCATCAATGCTCGGCGATTATTATCCGGTCTATAAGAAAAGCTCATACTTTTTAATAGTCTATAAAGACTTGTTTGACTGCCATCATATAGCTGCTTGTCACGAAGACGATTGTGTAGCGTTGGTAATGTCACTTGTAATTCTACAAAACAACACATAATTATATCGTTAACTTAATGCAATAAAAATATAATACAACACTAAAGTGTACGGAAACATAAAGAAAACAAATTTTACATTTTTGTAGATTTCTAAAATTTTGGTATTAGCTGGAAGAATAGACCAAAGAGAACTTGGTCCATTTCTTTTACATAAATGTCTGAATGTTTTTCTTGGGACAACTATCTTTTTCTGTTCAGAGGTGTTACAAACATAAAAAGCAATATTTAAACCTAAGGTAGTATTGTATTGTATATGCATTCGAGATTCGAACCAGATCTTACGTAATTTAATGCCTTATCCATTAATCTATTGAGGCGTTGTAAACCTACTTTCGAAAATGGAATATGAACGGCAAAAGAGAGTCTCGGTAATTGTCTAGAAAGTGGCCGCAACTCCGATTTTGACCAAATTTGCCATAAGGGGGTTTTTGGGGCGCTGATCACGAATCTGAAAAAAATATTTGGCGGAAACATTTTGTTTTCGAGATATCCATCATCAAACTTAAAGTCAAACTAACCTCATTTACACATCTTCTCTTTTGTACACAATTTTGATTTTTACACTAAAGGGACACAATATTTTATAAACACCTTTTAAAACTTTTTTGTTTATTTTACCCTTTTTCTTCATTAAATTGTAAATATCACTTTCAAACGGGGCGGCCATGTTGTATATTTTGTATACCTGGTTGCAGCGTTTGAAAGTGAATTTTCAATTAAATGAAAAATAGGTATAAAATAAATATAAAAACAAGTTTTTAAAATGTATTTATTACTATTGTGTTCCAATTCAGTGTAAAAATCAAAATTCTGTACAAAAAGAAGGAGAGATTATTTTAATGAGGTTAGTTTAATTTTCAACTTTGATGAAGGATATTTTGAAAACGAAACGTTTCCTCCAAAAAAGGTACCCCTTATACCAAATTTGGTCAAAATAGGAGTTGCGGCCACTTTCTAGACAATTACCAAGTTCGCCCCATCCAACCTTGCATTTAGATTGGTTGAGCTAAAGTTTATAAAAATTTACCCATACAATTTAACATAAAAATGTTATTTTTAAATTGAATAATGTTTTAATGGCATTTCGTATTATAAGTATAATTTACCTGAAGAGGGCTTAAATCACAGTGTTTTACAAAATAGTTAAAAACATTTTTTACAAATTCTTGGGCCAATTTGTTACCATGTTGAAGATTATATAATGATTCCTAAAAAAATACCCATATTAATGTTTAAACCAAAAAACAGTACCTGTAATATAACACTTAAGCAGCAAATGGTTTGCTAAGTTTTTAAAAATCATAATTATAAACATAGTGATTACTCTAACTTTCACTGTACCGCAGATCAATAAATATAAATTTAAGATGTTATTTAAAATTACCAATTTCCCGTCAATACTCCCTTTGGAAGTACAGGGGATACAGGAATCATGATCATCCACTACTGATTCCTAAAAATATAAAGAATAAAATTAAAAAACTGTTTCTGCATGTTGATAAATATTACTTACTTTTTCAGAAATAAATAATTTCTGTTAAATAAAATAAAGTTCAATACCATGTATAATATTCAACACTATATATAAATAATCAAGAAACACTAAATAACACGCAAACTATCAAAAAAACACTAAAACAGGCTAAATATTCCAAAGAATGAAGCAAAATTGGCATCAGCTGTTAACACGTCAACATCTGAAACAGAAAATAAAAATCCGAACAATCCTGCCCCGTTTAAGTGAACAGTACAAGTAAACTAACTGATGGTTTATATCGCTCTTTAACAGTTCACGTGTATTAAAAAAAGAGGCAGATATAATCGTGTTTTAGATTATTTATTTTTAATTGCCGGTTGGTTTCCTGGTCTGGTAACTTTTATATTTTGAAAACCTAAAAAAACGGTTGGCATTTGTGACAGAAGTAACGGCTTTAAATTCAAATCTTAGCTGAAATAAACTATATTAAATGTTGCTTGCACCAGCCAAAATTTATCCTTAAGAGATCCTTATCTTTAAATTTGGGATTTTCTGTACTTAATAATCCCTTAAGTAATTTGACGTTGAAAATTCGACATTTGACAAATATGTGTTTATTTATTTTTCGTTTGTACCTTGTTTTAAATAATTAGTTTGGCTAAAATTATGTAAAAAACGAAGTTTTTGAACGATGTTTTTTGTATTTTGATATTATAAATGCGATAATAAATATTTGTCCAAAAGTGTTTATGATCGGCGAATTTTAATTACTTATGGTATTTTTTAGATTTTTTTTTATGAACATTGCTCTGTTAGTTTTAGAAAAAAAAATGATGAGATAGATAATCTTACGTTTTTAACCATCACAAATCTAAAATGAGCTTGAGTTTGAACATGACAAGACTTTATGTTGTAATGTCAGCAAACTGAAAAAAAAAGTTTTTTGGTAAAAATGTAGAAGATTTAATACTTACAAAAATAAGGGTAAAATTACCACTATTATTTAATCATCCCAAGCCAAAAAAGGAGAGATCCATTATTAATCTACTTTGATTATTCGCATTGTAAATCAAAAGAGGGAGCTGCAACGTTGCCGCCTTTTTAAGTACTCTTAGTTAAGTTGAAATAAAACTCTAATAGCATAAGAGAAACATTTTAGGTTGTGCCTAATTTTCAAGAGCTTTTTAGTAAAGATCTGTTTAGGATTACTTTGGTGCAATTATTAGATTCGTTTTTTTGAGATTATCAAGTTGCTGTGTTTTGACCCTGACTTGTGTTCAGGAGAGAAAATACTCAGATAGATCACTTTTTGTATGGCTCTTTTATTATTAAAAAAAGGTTTTACACTTACCTAAAAAAAACGGTAAATTCTTTTAATAATTTGCTTAGTGTATCAGTCTAATATTTCTTCACACAATAAATATTTTTCTAAAAATAAAATGTACTAATCTACAACTATGTAAAGAACGAGTCTGTCTATAAAAATATATAAGTACTTATGACTGAAAGTATTTGACCTTTTGTTTTACTGAACTAAACTTGTTAATTGGAAAAACCTGTTAGCCATCATCTCCTAAGTACACTTTTACCTATACCTAATATTTTTTCTTTTTCTTTTCACGGTAAAGAGCTAAGACATATTTCTCGAAACTCTACAGTTGCGTGCCAAAAATGAACTGTTAATATTATGTTATGTTATTTCTGCGATACATATTGAAGTTACAGGGAATAATTCGTTTTCGTTTTAAATGTTTTAAGTTTAAATACTTTTGGATATTAGGCAGGTAATAAACCAACGGTCTGGCAATCTGTAACTTGTCCAATTTTTTCTTTGAATATTTTTTTTTTAATTTTTTGTAAAATTGATATATAAGACATTAGTACAATGGTTTACTATTGAAAGAAGTTTTAATCAGTAGAATATAAAAATTTAAGTCTGTTACCCCTATTTTCCCACAACTGTTTGCCAGCTCGCCCTCAAAATATTATTACAATATTCTTTTGAATAGAATTGGTCTGGCACATTAATACTTGACCAAAATTCTGCCAGACCACGATTAAGAAAGTCCCTTGTTGCTAAGTTAAGTTTTTTTTTTGTTTTTAACATAATTGTAATTGTATTATTTTGTCAAATATGTCGTATTGTGAAGCTTGTGTTTTTAGGTCATGAATATCTATACTCTTTAATTTTTCCATTGAATAAGAAAAATAAAATGCTTTATATGTAATGAAGCTGACAACAACATTTAAAAAATCTGGCAGAATTTTGGTCAAGTAACAATGTGCCAGACCAATTATATTCAAGAGAGGGATAAAAACCAAAGATGTTGACGTTTAATTTTTCTTATATCTTATATAGAAAGTTTATCATAGCAATAGATATTTTGAGGGTGGTCTGGCAAACAGTTTTGTGAAGAATAGGTCTGCCAGACTTATATTTTTATATCCTACTGATCAATACTCCTTCCAATAGTAAACCAATGTATTTATAACTGATATATCAATTTTACAAAAAATTGGAAAAAAATTAAAAAGAAAAACATCGAACAAGTTACAGAGCACCAGACCATTGGTTTATTACTTGTCTAATATCCATAAAGTAATAAAGTCTGTTTTGTACGTATTCTGGTTTATCCCCTTTTACGACGGTCGCCGCTTTGACTATAATGATAACCTTATAATAATGATAAATATAACCTTAAAAACCTTATAAACCCTAAAAAGAAAAACAGAACCTTGTGTCTATTCATCTGTTTGTCATAGACTTTTTCTTCAAAACAACTTTATGTAGAAATTTAAAATTTTGCATCAAATTAGGTTTTCGTAACATGTATACAGGATGTTCGAAAAATGCATGCAAGATAAGAAAAAATATTAAGAGACAAAAAAGTTGTATTTTTAGTTGCATAATCTAAATATATCATCAAAGGACATCATCACGTCGTCAAAGCCGAGCGAAATGAGGACAAAGTCACCCCATACCTGGACTTACCAGACCTTACAGCCTGTGCCGATATGAGTTATACTGTTTTACCTTGTTAACCGGAGATGGGGTTAATGGGTTCCACCGTCAACGGGGTTTACCTTTGGCTAGCCTCTAATAAGTTCCTTTCCGAAATCGTTGCATTGCAAACTACTTATCCAAGTCAGTCGTGACTGCGGGAATCGGGTAACCGTGGAGAGTGTGTTTGTTTCGTCCTCTTTGACTATCAGGGAGCGCCCGTCGGACACTGCAATCCTTAATCTTTAAGGACGGCACTGCCAGACCATCGCCCGACACCTGTTCCATCAGAATAACTAAGGTTTTCGAGACTCGTTTTTTTCTTGCTGTATTTTTTGCAGCAATGTAATAGTTGGTGGGTTTTCTCCCACCTCTATATATATATATATATATATATATATATATATATATATATATATATATATATATATATATATATATATATATATATATATATATATATATATATATATATATATATATATATATATATAATATATATATATATATATATATATATATATATATATATATATATATATATATATATATATATATATATATATATATATATATATATATATATATATATATTATGATGTTTCAAGATGTTCTAGAAAACACTAGAATGTATAAATGTTAAAAAATTTAAATTCAAAAATTATAGCACTAAGATGTAAAACAATAAATTGATTATGTTTTTATAACTGACTCTTCCTTAAGAAGACTCATTTACCCTAGAAAAAGGAAAAATAAATTTCCGAAAGCTCGGCGTTTAGTAAAAAGAGTTTTATTCAGCCCTGGACCGAATCCCCAAGAATTTAGAATCTTTGTATTCAACTAGTCGGTCAAGACTACCCTTCCACTTTTTTATATATATATATATATATATATATATATATATATATATATATATATATATATATATATATATATATATATATATATATATATATATATACAGGGTGATTCATAAGGAAATGTCAATACTTAGGCAGGAAGTAGAAACAATTATTAACCCTTCTTTCCTTTTTTACAGGAAACAAGTTTTACGAAAAAAAAAATTTTCGTATAACTTATAGTTTTTGAGGAAAAAATACAGGCTCTTAATAAACGGGCCATCCTGTAACTATTTCCTACATAATTAATAGGGCCCGGATTTCGGAACGAGTTTTTTCCCTTATTTTTTTATGTCTGGTAAATTCATAGGCGTGCGTATTAAGGACATATTAAATATAAATAAATTTAAAAAATTAAATAAAAACATAACAGGAGTATTTTTTTTCAATTTATTTGCATTATATAATATAACTAATGTCTTTAAAGTTGGTTTCGGTAAAATTGGTTCTTTTATAATTTAAAATATGTCTAAGTCTAAAAACGCTCCTTTCGACATCACAGCTTGTAACGGAGCAAAAACGAAAATGTTTGTGTCATTTTTTTATTTTGTAGTGCCTCAAAATAATTTTTTATTTCTAAAAATCCTGTTTCTTTCAAGATTTTTGGTATATACAATTTTAATTTTTCACCAATTTCATTAGGAAACATTTAAGCTTGTTATAGTGCTTTGAAATACATTAAATGAAGTCACTAGGGGAGTATTTTGTTTTTTTTAACTGTTCAATCACATCCGGAAGATACCCCCAAAATTTTCAAAAATAAATTTTAAATCAGATTCAACATTTGGGCATTTATGACTTCTTTTTTTTTCACACTTAAAGAATCATCTTGAAAAACTGTCGGTAATTTTTTTTACCACATTATAATTTATATGGTAATATTTAACTGCTGATAGCCATATACCCTACCTTGTAATAGCAAAAGGACGGTAATGCGACATTAATACACATATCTTTAAATGTCGTAATACGCGCAGGTGACTGAAGGGAAAATTTTTTTTATTCTAACTAAAGTGTCAATAACTGGATAAAAGTTACGTATCATTTCGCATATTCTATGTAGGGCATGAGCTAAACATTCAAATGAACAATTTGGGAAAATGTTCTTTTAACTGACGTCCTGCTTTTAGCATATATGCAGCACTATCCGAAAGAAACAAAACAACACTTTCCTGAATATTAGTGGCTGACAATAGTAAGTAATACTTTCTACTACAGACTCTGTTATTGTCTCACTATTGGTTTTGAAAAAATTTACTGTTAATTAAATATGAGTTTTCCGGTTCGTGATTACTTAAAGGTCCAACTATAATGTCAGCAACGTATCTTCCCTTGATATCAGTGGTTTCATCAGCACAAAAACCATAACTTCTTTCCTTCCAGATTGTGTCGTATTTTGTCCATAGTTTTCAAATAGACCTTATCAACATAGTTTTTACGCAGAGTTGATTCGTCCGGTACTTTTGTGTAGTGTTTTTCCAAAAATGTCCTTATAGTCCTATGATTTATTTTATAAAGAGCTGCAATAAAGGCTTCACACAAATCCATGCAAATTCTGCTTTGATACATGTTCTGACTCTGTTAATTTCGATGTTCCCGGAAAACTTTGCATCTTTTCAAAAATTTGTGGACCTTTAACATGTCGTTCAATCTGATGTGGTTTTGTACAGATAAATTCAGAATTACAAATTCTGCACCAAACACCTTTTCCACTTTCAAATAAAAAAGTAGAATATGGAAGTAGCCACTCCAACTTCATTTTTTTACTTGAACTCATTATTTCTTGGTCCGTACACTTATTTAAATACAAAAAAATTATTTTAGCACAAATATGATATAATTTAACGGAAAATAAAATATTTCACGGTAGCTTTTTCAAGACTAACTAAATTTAAAAGTTTTAACCTGGGTACAAAATTATGGTTTACGTTCTTGATATTATGCTATAGTTAAGTATAGTAAAATTTATAAGGGGTGGGGATCTTACTATAGGTAATAAACTAAAATTTTACAGCTACTGCAATTAAATATTTAAAGTGTATATAACATTTAAATTTAACAAAAGAGGAGTTTTTGGGCTAATTGGGCAATTTAATATAGTGTCGATATTTTTAAGTTTGTTTATTTAAGAGACTCCAGTAAATTCAATTTCGCTTTTTTGTTTTTTGAATAAATTTGAAAATTTTGATCAAAATTAGGATTTTGTTTTATTAAATAATTAGCATAGTTAGAATAGATTTTTTTTTTAGTATAACTTGGGGGATTTAAATTGACGACCTATAAGGGTTTTAAAAAATCTTTACAAATTAATTGGTAAACTCCAAAAATTCATACAAAAAACAAATTTTAATAAGACAACAATACAAATCGGTAGTTTACCAATTAATTTGTAAAGACTGTCCAAAAACTTATATAGGTCATTCAGGTAAAAGTTTTTCCAAAAGAATAAAAAACCATCACACCAGTTATATTAAAAGAAAAACCGATTCTTACTACGCTAATTATTCAATGGAGCAAAATCAAAATTATCAAAATTTCAAAATACTAGAAAACAAGGCCATAAATAGAATCTTCTGGGGGTCCCTTAAAATAAACAATTGTATAAATACCGACACTCTATTAAAATTGTCAATTAGACCTAAATAATTCTCCATTGTTAAATTTAAATGTATTATAACACTTTAATGATTTAATTACAATTGTTGTAGAATTGGACCATACCCAATTTTATTATACCTACCTATAACATATCACTCAGACCTGATAAACAATAATTTGTGTACCTAGTTTAAAATTTTTAAATTGGGGTTGTTTTGAAAAAAATACCATTTAGTCGCTAAAATTTAGTCGTAAAAAAAATAAATATATTTTTCATAGTTTCAAATATAGTATAAATCAGTACAAAGTATATTTTATTTCCCCAATTAAATAGTTACCTCCCTATGTAACGGAACCGATTTTTTGAGTTCACAACAAACAGGCTCGAAGAGTTTTCGTACTGCACTAGGAGATTTGCATTTAACCAACAAAACTATTTTTTAAAATTCATAAATATGAACCCTAATAGAGGTTAAATCAAATATTTGTTAATTTATATGTAGACAAAAAAAACTATTTTAAATTAAATTTATTTTTTTTAAATTTTATAAAAGCATTACAAAATATTATAGTTTAATCTTTGGTGGTGCAAAAAAACTACTAATTTTTTTGCTATTGCCAGGTCTTTTGGGTTTTTTTTACAAGAAATCGCACCGAATAAAAAAAACAAAATAAAAACCAAAACTACTTAAGAAAGTTAAAGTATTTATTGCATTTTTATTTGGTGTAATCTCTATCATTTTAAGCTCGAAATTGTAATGCTTTTTTTTCGATGTCCGGTCCCTAATAATTAATTTAAACAGATTATTTTACGAGCATCCATAATCCTAGAGACATAACAGTATCTTCGACATTATAGATTTTCCGAGCTCCTTTTTTTAATTTTTTTTTTGGTTGCGCATGAAAACATCTTGTTAGTGGACCTACTTGAAAAAAAAAAATTTTGGGGGAGGTAAGTTTAAAAAAACCCAATTTTCAATCTTGGGGTTCAAAGGTGCGAATTTTTTTGGAATAGTACATTTTGTTTTACAATTATTTTCGATAAGGTGCCCCCCCAGAACTGGTTTTAATTTTTTAATTTATTTGGGGCCAAATTTGGGGCCCCTTTTTTTCTAGAAATAATCCCCCAATTTTAAAAAAAAAAACTATTACGAGGTATTTAAAATAATTACAAAAAAAAAAAATTTTTTTAAAAAAAATATCTTAAAAAAATATACATTTTTAAACCCATATTTATAAAATTTTTTTAAATTTCTCAATAAGGAATTACCTTTTTGAAATTTGGCAAACATTTTTCAAACATCTTGTATATTTTGCTTACAAGTTATCGACAAGATCAAATCAAAAAAAATTTTAACAATACATGATAAACTTACGTTGTGATATGCCAAAAGGCATATTCCGTTTTTTTTCCAATAATGGGAATTTGATGACTTTTAAAGAGACTTTTTTTCCTATTTTCTGCACCATGAGGATAATGAAATAAAGTTTAAATTTTAATCTCATTAATACGTTTGTTTGATGAATCTCCTCTATTAAATACTAAGCTATTATCAATGAAAGCCAATTTACAAATCATTCAAAATTAATGGAGCTCGGAAAATCTATAATGTCGAAGATACTGTTATGCCTCTAGGATTATGGATGCTCTTAAAATAATCTGTTTAAATTAATTATGTAGGAAATAGTTACAGGATGGCCCGTTTATTAAGGGCCTGTATCTTTTCTCGAAAACTATAAGTTATACGAGAATTTTTTTTCGTAAAACTCGTTTCCTGTAAAAAAGGAAAGAGGATTAATAATTGCTTCTACTTAGTTCGCATAAAAATTGAACTTGACCTTGTTTTGCATCTCCATTATTTTTGTAACAAATAATGTAAAGTGTGTATTCCTTCTTAAACCAGCCAAAAATAAATTGCATATTTTATCATTTCTTAAACCGTTTCACTTTTTTTTTTTTTAAATCTTAACAGAATTAACAGGTTCCTAAAATATCCAGGCGTAAAGTCAATAACACCTACAATACAAGGACAAAGCGCTTAACTTAAAACCGATGCTGACGTCATGCTCTGGAGGCCTAGCGATTTTAACCTAACTTATTACGACCCCGTCCCATAAAACATCTGCCCGGTGGCCAGCCTTCGAAAGGGAATCGGCTGGGTGTATTTAAAGCGACATTGCCAGATTGAGAGTAAAAGTTTTTGTCTTTCAGTCGAACACATTACTGGCTGTACTTCCAATGTTGCTGGTATAGGTGTTATTTGGCAACCCTGTTAGAGAACCGCCTGTTTCAATATGGACGTCGCGTTTGCATTTGCTTCGTGTTTACTTTCTTTTAATAAACGCCCCAATAAAATCGGTCGGAATTTGAACTGTTTATTTAAGGTGTGCTTTTTTGTACATAATAATGACGACAGTGTAGTGTTTAAAAGGCCTAATAAGTGCTGTGTTCCTGGTTAAAGGGGAAAAATGGAGTGGAAAAAAAGCGCGAGTGTTTCGCTTTCCCAGAGACGAGAATCTTCGCAGAAAAATATTCATCCGAAAATTTTACCAAATAACAATGGAGTGGTAAGGTCATTTTGAGGAAGGCGATTTTATTTACAAAATTTCCCAACAGGATACGAAAACGGGTGAGATCGTTTCAGTTAGTTTAACTTTGCCACGATTAAAACAAACAAGCGTACCTAGTAAATTTCCCAATTGTCCAAAATACTTGTCGAAAAACATTTCGTGTATTTACACCAACTGGCTTAATTCAAAACCGAATCAGGCATTCACCTATCCTGACTTTTTTACCGGCTCCGACGGTCAGAAATGCGCATCGTTTTCCTCATTAAAAAAATTGCACGATTTAGAACACGGTAAATTATTAAAATTTGGCTATCCCTTAAATTTAAAAGCTCTTTACCCATCCAGTTTAGAAGGACAAAATGTTAAATTAGCATTTAAAATTTTTAATCCATTTGTTGTTGAGGGCTTACAAAACTATGGAAAAGATATTAACCATTCACAAGATACTGCAGATTTTTTAAAAATTATAATAAATTGGTGGAGTATTGTAAATGTAAAAACACCACTAAAAGGAAAGCGTTTGCGTGATCTCTTTCAGGAACCTATATTAAAAGATAAATTAAATGATCCAAAAGAAGAATTTCTGAAAAATATGATTAATTGGTTGGACACTTGGCAATCTGCAAAATTTACTAACAAACTAACAAGGCAGACTCACACTGCCTTAACTCATACTGTTTATGGAATGTGCGAAGTTATTAAATATTGTTTTGACGAACTAAATTTAAACTATGTGCTTTTGGGAAAACTTCAAACCGATCCTTTAGAAAATCGTTTTGGAAAATACAGACAATTGGCTGGGGGGCATTATCATATCTCTATAAGGCAACTTTATGAATCTGAAAAAGACTTAGAATTCAGTCAATATTAACATTAAAAATCTTCCAATTTTGGAACTTTAAACATTTTCAAATTTTATGAATCACCCCACGAATTTCCTGATCATAATGAAGGCATTGTTGAGGGTTATTCTAATAAAATAGATGAAATATTTAAATATTATCATTGAAGACACCGATATAGACGATTTAAAAAGCCAAATGTCTGTAATTACTTATTTAGCGGTTATTGCAGTCATATAGCTTTAAAAAATTAAAATGTAACTACTGCAAAAATTCTTTAATATACAATGAAGAACTTATTGTTGAAGACAACTTTAACCTGATAAATCATTTAAATCGGGGTGGTCTTCATTATCCTCGAGGTCCAGTTGTTTTTTCGTATGTAATATTTCAAAAGGTACTAAATGACTTTGAAAATGAATTTCTAAATGTTTTTTCCCAAAAATCATTTTTATCTTTATTAATTTTTAAATTTCTCGTTAAACAGGAACATCTAATATATTTTGAAGGCTGCAATACACACTCCGTAAAAACCATTATTGATATTTTATTGAGTTGTATTTCTAACACATTAATTAAAAATTACTGTGGAAAAAATGATCGATTAGGTAAAGGGAATAAACGAAAACTCAATACTTATTCGAAATGATTTTTTTGGGTAATTTATACTTATCAAAAAAATCAATAATGAATTGTATGATATTATTACTTATGATGTTTATCGACATTATGACATTTTTCTATCTAAGAATGTATACGCATCACTTAATAATTAAAATATAGTGTCTAGAGACATATTTTCCAGTTAACTACTCTTTTAATTATTATTATTTGTTTTTGTCATTACTTTTCTTATTTAATAATTTTTTGTGCATTATGTTAATCGCCAATACTGCAATCAATTGATTTAAAATATAAATATTTATGCAATACCAGTAGCAGCATCAATGTTCGGTCGGCCTCCGGGTGATGACGTCACATCGGAGCACTTTGTCCTTGTAGTGTAGGTGTTATTGGTAAAGTTCTTTAATGAGACATGAGGATTGTTAATGGGCCTTATCTTCACTGACGAAAAAGGACTTGTCAAAATATTCCTAATTTTCTTAAATATCTTTCTGTTTTTTCCTTTTTGTATCCATTTATCATTTTCAGTTTTCAAGGGTGTGCGTATTTCGGAGTTTGGTTTTCGATATCTGGACTTTATTTTATTACAAAAACCATATTTTTTAAATACATAATTTGATGTCATTAATATGGTATATCTAAATACATAATTTTTTTTCTCTTAACGTACCATGTGGATGTCTATATGATGTAAAATAAATTTTATAGTCATGGGACTTAAAGATCTGTAGGTTTGTGGGGAAACGAAGGATCTTTGCAGGTTGCTAGATTTCTTCTTATTCTGTTAGAAGTAAGGGAAGAAATTATATTTAAATAGAAAAAGTAAGTAAAATTCATGCCACTTTACTTACATTGAGGTTTTAGTGGTCAATGGTCACAAATCTTAAGGCAGATTTAGATAATTTGATTCTTCCACCCTCCAAACTTATCGTACGGCCAAAGAAATGCGAGTTCAATATGCCTTAAACCTTAATTACTATCATTCCAAACCTATAACCCCAAGTGATTGGGGAAAAGGACAAGATCTCTACAGGCAAAAGGTTCCATGTCTGGACAATCTAGTGATAAAGGAACAAACAAAGCGGGGAGTTCAAATGCATTAAAGTGGCAAAATGGTACTTGGTGTTACTCTATTGGTAGCCGCTAGGAGAGGAATAATATTGGTTAATTTTTTAGAGCAGAAGTCGTAAACATATTTAAAAGAGCGACTTATAAAAGAGCCTACAGCTCGGTGGGCAAGGGAAGAAAGCCTTCCTGTATGAAAGGCTTTTAAATAAGGCAAACGGCTCTTCTCTGTGCCAATTAGGATCGTTTTCAAAGATAACGTCCACAAGGTTAAATGATTCTTTGATCGACCTAACTTGGCCACTCATAAGTAAAGGATCAGTATTTATATACTTTTTTTTCGCAACAGCGAACATGATTGTATATTTCGACAAGAATCCAAAATTATTTAAAAAACCTGTGAAAGATATATTTGAAATATACATGTTTTTTTACAATAAAACTTGTGTAATTTTAACAGCATTATTGACTTTTCGGCCAAACAAAGAGGAATTACAATTTTCTAATTAAGCTTCGTCGTAATTAAAAACGTACCCATAGTTTATAAGCTGCACGATAAATCAAAAGGAAATTTCTACTTTGGGTTAATGCATCCGACTTCTTTATGGACCTTTCAGAGTTTAGTACCATAAACATGATGCCAGGACCAAGATAATGATAGTGTGGGGGTATTTTATGGCTAACTACGTAATTAATAGGAGGTTTTCAGCAGAGATGGGAATTTGGCACGCAAAACCCATACTAATCACAAGTTTTGTGTAAATCGAGTATTAATACACGGGGTGACCGAGTCTGAGACTTTCAGCAGGACAGTAGCTTCGTAATAGACTAGCAATTTTATGATTGATTATGGTTGTTGAGTGCCTAAATATGCAAAAAATACAAAATTGTATTAAATTTGGAGGGGTTTTTTTGAAAGGGGAATTTTTTGTAATTTAATCAAAAATTATGGGGAATCTACATTTTTAAAAAGGGAAAAAAAGCTTTATTGAAAAAAAAAATTTTATGTACAGGCCCCCATAATAGACTACCCATTTTAATTGCTCAAAAAAATTTTAAAAAATTAATAAAACAACATTTTATTATTTTTAATTAAATTTCCGGGATTACAATAGCATACGTTTTACCCAAAATTTTTTTAAAATTACTTTTTTTAAACCTAAGTGCCATAATTTCAATGCACTTTTCAAGATTTGACAAGTAATGATTCATGACACTATGAAGGAAAACCTATTTTCCCAACCCCTCTTCGGAAATTTGGGGACTTTAAGACCTTGATATTTTCGGGGCGAGTTAAAAAATTTATTTAAATAGCCCCAAGAAAAAAGTCTGGTGCAGTTAAGTCCGGGGACCTTAAAAGCCAATTTAAATCAACAAATAGTAAAATGAGTCGGTCATTAAATACTTCTCGCAGAACTCTTTTATTCTTATCTTCTTCTATTAAGTTACTCTTTATGTTTTTCCGCAAAAAAACTCGTTGTTAAACTGAATAATCCATAAGAATTAAAAGTAAACATTAAATTATATGTTCAAACCTAATGATGATTTAAATCCCAAAGGCCATAGAAGATAATAATATAAAAAAAACTCATATAGAATTCATTTCAATATCAAATTAGGTAGTCTATTATGGGGAACCCTGTATATTGAAATAACGCCTTTTTTTAAAGTTAAAAACATTATTTTATTGAGTACACATGTGTATTTTTATACCTTAGCATTCAAATTTGAAATCAATAACACATTTTTGAATAATAAAATTATAAATTTCTCTCCATATACTAAATTTTTGGGAATTTAGAATTTCCATTTTGAAATATATTTATTTTGCTTCAATTAAATCGACTACAAAATACGGCATTTGTTTTTGGAAAATTTTTTATCAGTATTTATTATATTCAGTGTTTTTCTTGCAAAAAAGAGGAAGTTCGATAAATTTGGAAAGCTAAAAAAACCAGGGCAAAAAACCTTTGAAAAGGGAAAAAAGAAAAAAAAAAAAAATAATTGTAGGAAAAACCCCCATTAAAAAAAAAGAAAAAAAAAAACAAAAAAAAAAATTTACGGGCAAATTTGGGGGTAAGGAAAGTGGACGGGGGTGTTTTTTTAAGGGTAAAAAACGGTTTATCTTAAAAACTCACCTCCTTTTACTTCCCCACCTCAGATCGCCCGTAAATTATTTTTTCCTTTCATATTTGTAATAATCTCTTTCTTTTTCAATGGTTCCCCCTCCTACTAAATTTTTTTTTTGGTTTTTAAAATTTTTTACCACCATTATTTATAGCAAAAAGAATTTTAATACTTATTTCTTTTTATATTTTAAAAACAGTATTTTTAATATACAAAAAATATTGCTTTAATAATACTAAGAAATTCTTTGCACAATACTAGAAGAAATTCTTAACTTTATCCTCCAAATCCATGTTCTACTTTAATGAGAAAATATTTAATTTATGACTCAAAAAAAATTTTTAACCCTAATATAAAAAAAGGTAGTTTTTAAATTGAAAATGTCTGTCAAAAACTTATTGATAGAACCATCATATTGTCTTTTTTCCTTATAACATTATATAATTTCTTATAAGCCTTTGTTACTATCATAGTTCTATTTTATTCTGATTTGTCGAAAAGATGTTTCATCCTATATGGCAATGAAGCAATATAATCTTTATTATTATTGCAAAATAAATTCAAAAAGTAAATTTAAAAAAACGTATTGCTTTACAAAAAAAGCTAACATCATAACCTTAAAAATATAAAACTGACGGCTAAAATTATTTTTATTAAAGTTTGACAGAGATATAATTTTATGAATTTTACAATTTTTTAATAATTTTTGGTTTTTTTTTTTGTATCAGATTATTTTTTTTTTTTTTATAAAACAGTCTTTTATGTAAAAACAAGTTGTTGCATAACGTTATTTTAATTATAAAACATATTTTAATGATGTAGCTACAACACTTTTAGTTTTTTTAATCCCAAAATGAGTTTATTGTAAATAAATCATTGTGGTTATATATTAATAAAAATGAAAGTGATATGTTTCAAAAAGTATTGGGTAATTCAGTGTGTCCCAAATTGGTGGGAAATGTATGGGGATCTTGGAAAGCACGATAGATAGAAAATCGGTTAAATGGGGAAAGTTTTGGACAATTATGTTAGTTAGCTAATTCCGTTTACTACATGGTTTTATCTATTCAGGTTTTTGAGAAATTTTGAAAAAACCTGAAACATGCATTTTCGAAAATCGGCCACATTTTTTTATAAATTTTTATAGCTATGTCCGCGAAACCCAAAATATTTGTTTTTTTTAAAAAAATAAGGGGTTTAAACTCTTAAATTATAACATGTTATACATTGTTGAAATCAGAATATAAAGCACTATTTAACGCGTAAAAATCCAAACCCCATATGAAAAAATAAAGTTGATGATGATTCTAAAAAAAACCGAAACATAGAAAAAATAATCTGATATTAAAAAAAAAAATTCTACTCGGTCATATTCTACAAAAACTACTAAACAAGTTTTTTAGATTTGAAATATTTTTACTTTTTAAAAAAAAAAATGGGCGCTTTTCCGAAAATGGGTTTTTTGGTTTTTTTAAAAATTTTCAAAAAAAACCGAAAAATAAAACCCCTTAGTAAAGGGATTAGCTTACTAACATAAATGTCCAAAAAATTTTCCCCCTTTAACCGGGGTTTTTTATCTATCGTGGTTTTCAAGATCCGCGCGGGAAAATTTCCCCCCCCAAATTTTGGGGAAAAATGTATACATATTTTTTTTTGTCCTTCTTAGATATAATACTAAATTTTCTTAACCTACAGTTTGCTTAACAGCCTTTTTTTAAAATTTACAAGCTAGAAATAGGCATTTAACCATTTTTCGTAGATTTTTTACCCCATTCAAGTGAATTTAATTTAACTCCTTTCCATTGCGTACATGAAAATAATTGTTATTAAACTAGGTTTTATTATTAAAAAAAATATTATGAACAACTTTTTTGGCGTAAACTTTCTTTTTTGTTTGGCTTTCAAATTTTTTCCGTTCTCAAAATAACATGCCTAAATTTAATAGCAATATTTTAGCAATAC
>JAHBCN010017196.1:0-18563 GCA_019359885.1 Listronotus oregonensis | reverse complement strand
TTTAAAATTTTTTTCGGCTATACGAAAATTGTGATATTGGGAGTTTGTTAGTCTCCGCCCACCGTCTCTGCGTCCTTTCGCCCGACCCCTAAGGTGGAGCGTAAATGCACTCTTAATAATGAACTTTTCTTTTTTAATCTGGGATAGCGCATGAAAATAATAATATCTACGTGGGCCTTTTGTCATAATTATGCATTTATTTGTTAGAAACTGTTTTTCATTTTTTTTGTATTATTGTAAATTATGATTATTGGCATAAATAATACGAATTTTCGTGTAGCTTTCTGTAAGCAATTTATGAAGTTAGTAATCACTTTTATTTAAAAAAATACAAGTTAAACATACTACTAAAATAAAACCCAAACAGTTTTTTATATTTTAATATTTATAACAGACCACAAAGGTTTGTATAAAGCCTAAGTACTAGGTTCCATGGGTGTCAAGTTTTTAGATGTTTTACCATTTTTTTCCGAATTTCGTCAAGCAAATATTACATATCACAGCAAATTTTAGACAACTCAGTAGTGCTACTACAGACGCACGGAATATTATTTTATCATTCTAGCTGGCCAGAATTATTTGTGCCGTAAATATGGTCCTTAGTAGCTTTGTAATACGTAATATATTGGTCAAAAATGTTTCCTATTGTTTTTAAGCCTTTGTGCATAACAGAGGCTTGAATCGTATATAAATTAAAATCTTATTTATTCCAAAAAGTAGGCAGTACATTAAATTACTTTTTAATAATAATATTTCCACATGATCATAAATAATTATTTTATTAATAATGGCATATGATTTAGATAAACATGGCAACCAATACAGTAAATATCTATCACTAATGCGGAGTAAGATTAGGTTGTCCTATTGCTAATCGTTAAGTTCAATAAAACAAGAAAAAGAAACAAATCGCGAAAATAGTTTTAAATTATTATTTATTTATTAATAATAGCAAAATACAACTAGTTTAACATTTGAATTAGAAATTAAATAAACCTGTCTCAGTTTTTTTTTAAGTTTGCAATTTAGATATTTTCCACCCTTCTTCTCCTTCTGAGTCTCCTTCAATGTTATCGAAAGTGATTGGTTTCATAAGTTGTATTGCTTCTGGATGAAAGGGAAGAGATAATTTTTTGAGGACCAACTCGCGCAATTCTTCAATCATTTTGCGTTTTGACCTTTTATTGGAATCTTCGAGGTCTTTGTTTGTCCGCCCGGGCGAGGAAGTCGGGATGTAAAAGGCGCTTTAGGCTATTCAAAGGCACCCTTTGCCTTTCCATCTATTTTTGATGCTCGCTTTAAAGTTGAAAAATCTACGCTTGATTTCACCAATTTGCTCCTTTGAAAATTTATCAAAATTAGTCAAATTGTCTTAAATGTATTCCAACTTCTCATTAAAATTAAGACAGGTTTGTTCTTGATTTTTATCAAAAAGCTGTTTTCAAGTCAACACTCGAATGTTAGATGAACCTAAAATATAATAATAAAAACATTGTTAAACAAATGCAAAAGACAGCGAAGATACAATACTAAAAATGTTGTACCTGACTTCACTTAAAAATGGAATACCTATGCTCATATGTGCAAGAGGGACACACGTATGAAGCTTTCTCACTTGCATATACAAGCTCTGTGTGATTCCTAAACCGACTACACGAAACTGTGTTCTTTAATGGAAAGAATTTCAATAAACTATTTTTATTCTGGCGTTGTTGCTTAAAATTTATAATAGTTCACAGATACAACAAAATGCATTTTCTCAAAAGCAGGATCAATCGTAAATCAGATTTTTGTGTTTAAGTTATGGAATATCTAAGCTTTAGAATGACTTTTTATTCATCACAAAGACTGACAAAGAAGTGTTACTAAACCCTTCGAGAAGTTAAAAATATTTATGAAATTTAAATTAATAGGTAGTTGTTACTTTAGTTTATGTAAATTATACCAAAGTACCTTAAAACTTAATAAAATAGCACTAATACAAAGTTTCATACCTGGTTCATCCATCTTAAAACAATGAAACTCAATAATGACAATAGAAATAACATAAACATTTTAACAAAAACACTAGAAAATTTTGATCGCTAGGAAAACGCACGTCCACTCAGGTAGACGATTGGAAATCGACTGTCGGTATGAGGCGGTCGGGGGTCGTAGGGGATTATTTTTCTGTTTAATAAGGCAAGTAGTTATCTGAGTTATTAATCCAAGCATTATTGTTCGTGTATCAAGTAATTGAAAATTTGGGCTTTTGGACAGCTAGAATAACAAAATACCATTCCGTGAGACGTGAGAAAGGTGTTTTCTGGTTTCGTACACTTCAGAAATTTACCTGAAATATTCTCGTTTCGTACACTCAATTATTTAATCCATTTTATGCTTCTCGTTTCATACACCGACCATTTTGACGACCCAAATAACCAACCAAATAAATACCAATTGAAAATTATTAAAATTTTGTTAATAACTTGTACGTAAGGATAATTTAGACAAATTCAACAGCCGTTAGTTCTGATCAGTCACGTTAGGCAGTTAGTCTGGTTAGTTAAAGCGGCTTTTTATTTTCCCCAATTATATTTCAAACGTAGTAAATCACTAAAAGTAAGAACAGTTAACTTTTCCGTTTAGGCCGCAATTCTGCCATGGCTTAATTAAACGAAAGGATAACTTGGACAAATTCAAAAATTCTCACTTCTGGTCGGCCATGGTTAGCTCTGGTTGGTTAAAGCGGCTTTTTATTTTTCCCAATTATATTTCAGACGTGATAAATCACTAAAAGTAAAAACAGTAAACTTTTCCGTTTGGGTAGATAGTAAATATTTTGATATTTAGTTATAAAATTAGTTTCAATTTATTTCACCATATTTTATGAACCATCAGAGAGAGAAACCTACTTTAGTTTTTGGTGTACGAAACAAGAATAAATCGTGACAAACAACTACTACCTCTAAATTATCTCTTAATAATGTTCAAGTAATGTTATTTTGATAGGACCTTTAATTAAATTTAAACTGAAATACGAATCCCACACAACAGCTCGGGATCTTTACCTATGGTCATTATAAGAAAACCTAAAGACTTTAAACTGTTTACTTTATTTTTTAATAATCAATTATTATAGTGGTAAAATTAATTTGCAATTGAGAACATCAACCTTTAACATTTTAAAGCTTCACCTTTTCAAACATATTCTTGATTTGAAATTATCATGTCGATTTATAGTTATTTATGTGCATTGAGAATCACGCCCAGCTATATAAATTGTTTATTATTGAATTAGTAACCATAAATTTGCTGGTATTGACATTTAACTGAGATTCGATACAGTCTTACGGAAATCCAACGATATATTTAGAAATTTTAATTTAATAGCAGTAATAGATGGTGTACGCTTACATTAATTATTATCTCAAGAACAGCATATATATATTTTTTTAAATTTTTTAAAAAAATATTTTTTTTTTTATAATTAAATTTATTTTTTTTTTTTTTTTTTTTTGATTTTAAAAAAATTTATTAGAAAAAGTGGTTTATTTCAAATGCGACATGTGGGTATAGGAAAGTGGGACGTCATAATAGGTTATTTGCCACCATTGAAAATAAACTTTAAATTGTGGTCATCCTCTCAGATAATAGTATAATGAAGCATATTTCTCTATAATATAAAGTAAAATGTGAATATTTAATGCAAAATAAACCTATTAAAATTCAAATATTTTTGAAATTAATTTAGCGACTGGAACGCTCTGTGACTGGTTACAACTTTAGTGACGTCACTTGCAAGTAAATAAATGTCACAAGCTTTGTGTTGTGTGTTTTCAGGTGTTATTTTCGATAGGTAACTATCTAAATAACTGTTCTTGACCATTGTATATAAAAACATATTTCAAGTAACATAATTATCCGTTTCTTGGAAAAACCCTGCCAAAAAACCTCAGGAAATAAAAAAAACAGCTGTGTAAGCACCTTTTTTTTGCGAAAAACTGTTTGAAAATGTCCAGGTTCGACAGCCGTTTTTTACATCTTCCTACAATTAAATTTTGTTGGCACAGTTTCTCAGCCAAAAGTAAATTTTCGGAAGCCCATTTTGTATTTCGTGTAATTTATCATATCAGTTTCCATCTGCAATTCAATAATCATATTAAGTATAAAAAGAGAAAGTATAACTTGCTATGTATTTAACTTCTAGAACAAACAAAATCATTGTAACCCAAAAAAGTTAGGTTATACCGAAAGTGTTTATGTTATCTAAAGGCGATATTTTGTTGTATATAAATTGGTAGGATTTAAAGCAGGATATTTGTATACTTACATTAAAGGGATCTTCACACATAAAAACGTCACGCGAAACAATGTCGACGCCATTACAAGACAGCGTTTTTAGCGCGAATTTTATAATTTAAACTTTAAAATTAAGTTTTATAAAAAATAAGCAGATTTCCGAAATATAAATGTATTGTGTGTTATATATATATATATATATATATATATATATATATATATATATATATATATATATATATATATATATAAAAAAAAAATTAAATATTTATTATTTTATTAAAAATTTAAAAAAAAAATTTTAAATTTAAAAATTATAAATAATAAACACAAAAAAAAATTTTCAATGATTGAATCTAAAAACCAATAATTTTAAAATGGAACACCCATTTATTGCATTTTCGGTTCTAATAAACAAATTTTTATTAACACCCTATAATACTTACCGTTTTTAAAAAATTAATTCTATTTTTTTAAGAAACATCACATGTCAAAAAGGTTTGATATTTACGTACCTAACTGAGCTGAATACTAGAATTTTTTTTGGGTTAGCTAATGCATGTATTTATAGGATCTACATGCTATAATGGCTATGTCTTACAGGTGTCCCAAATAATTTACATTTTTACTGAAATTTGTAATGGTTAAAACTTAATTTTTTTAAATACAACTACTGTATTTTTTCTTATTTTCAAAGACCAATAATTTACCTACAAAATGCCCATACCTATCTACACCCATCTCCACCGTTTTTGAAATAAAAGAAATTTTAATTTTTTCCGTGTTTTAAAAATACTATCCGAACAAACAACCGGCTTAGTTTAAATTTACCGGGTAGGCCATGGAAGTTTTTATTTTAAATTGTCCTGACAACTATTTGACATTTGTAGACAGTTTTAATTAACAAATAATAGCTAAACAGCATCGGAATAATGGAAAACGCAAATGAATATTCAAATACTGATATTTTAAATTTATTTTACATTCATGGTGAGTGTAACAAAATTGTTTCAAGAACCTGTAGACGATTCAACGAATTGTATCCCCATTTACCTCTTATGCACAGAAAGAAATTTAAGAGGTACGATTTATTTTTTATTTTTTTTTTTTAATTTATTTCTACGTCAAGCTTTTGACGAATTAGATCCTAAGGAAATTGAAAGAACAACGACAAAACAAAAATGTTTGCACGAGTGCCTTACTGCAAATGGTGGCCATTTTAAACAATTTAATTATTAGTTACTTTTCTTTTTTAGGTATAAGTTAAAAATTATATTTTTTGTTTAAATAATAAAAATTAAACGCTTTTAAAAATTAAAATTTGCTTATATTTAAAAACGGTGGCAAATGGATATAGAAACATGTATAGACATTTTGTAGGTAAATTATTGGTCTATTCGAAAATGAGAAAAAATACAGTATGTTGTATTTAAAAAAAAATTTAAGTTTTAACCATTACTAAATTTCAGTAAAAATGCAAATTATTTGGGACACCCTGTAAGACATATAGCCATAATAGCATGTAGATCCAAAATACATGCATTAGCAAACCCAAAAAAAAATTTTCTAGTTTAAAAAAAATAGTAATTAATTATTTTCCCCAAAAAAGGTAAGATATAGGTATAGGAAGATGTTAATAAAAATTACTTAGACTTCTATGTAGAATCCGAAAATGCAAAAAAATAGGGTGTTTATTTTAAAAAAACAATGTTGCCATTGGTTTCGGTTAGACCTGGCAACGCTCACTTGCCAAAATATTTTAAAATGTAGTTTATTACCTGTTATAATTGTGTGCCAAATTTCAAAAGTTCTGTTTTTTGGTTCTCCAGAACTTTTTAGGACACTCAAGTGAATCATCCTGTATTTTATATATATATATATATATATATATATATATATATATATATATATATATATATATAAAATAAAATAATATAATATATATAATATAAATATAATATAATATATATAATATATATATATATATATATATAATATATATATAATATTTTATTTTTATATATATAAATAATAATATTATTATTAATATTATATATATATATAAATAAATATATATATATATATATATTTTTTTAGGGGGTTGTCGGGTTGACTTGACGTTTCGCCAACACGAGCAGTTGGCATCTTCAGAAGTTTTTCCATTGACAGTATGCGAACTACGGGTTTTTTGCGTGGTCGTAGCTCATATTTATACTTGGGGGGAGGCGGTGGGCGGGGCTTGTTTATTTTGGGGTTCCAATCGTTCCCCGGTCGGTTAGCTTCGTAAAGGGTGCAATTCTAGCCCCTTTAATTATGGGGATCCATGTTTTGTTGATCTTAACTGTTCCCCTTTTTCTTATTAAAGTTGTTGCTACCCCTTTTCTATCTCTATTTCTCTGTAGAGTCTGGAGGAAGCCGATGTGGTCCCCAACCCCGGGGCCCCTTAAACTTTTTCCCAATGACAGTTGGCTTTATGCTCTTTAATCCTGGTGTTGATCGAGTTTTTTTAGTTCCTATGTACACGCTTCCGCATGTGCACGGAATGCGATAAATTCCTGAAAACAAAAGGGGGATCTCTTTTTTCCCCTTTGGCCGATTGAAGGCATTATTTGATTTTCCTCGGGTTTTTTAAATATTGTTTATACATTTTTTTTTCGTAAAAACCGACCAATCCTGTCCGTAACCCTCGGAATGCCAACCGCTCGTTTGGCGAAACGTCAAGTCAACCAAAAAAGGGCCCCCGGCCTAACAGCACAAAAAAAACCATTGAAACATTAGACATTGGCCGCGAAAGCCTTTCACAGTTTATGTATTGTGTTTGTTAGGCCCCAAAGAATAATTTTAAAACTTTTTTTAAAAAAATTAGTCAAAAAGCCTATTGTCGCGGAAAAATTACATTATACTGGTCCCCAAAACCCCCGTCCCCACCTAACCTTTGGGTTTTAATGTAATGTAAATACTGGCTCGGGGAAAAATTATCGCCAAGACAGAAGATTACTTAAAAAAAAAAAAAATTTTTGGGGAAAAGGGGAAAGTTGCTCTTTATTCATAAAACGGGTACTTATTGATTATCCTCCGTATTTAAAGGTAATCAATTTTAATGTCGCAAAAAAAATTTCCCTTTTTTTTGGAAAAAAAATTTTCTGCACGATCGCCTTTACATGTTTACACCTTAAGGGGAAATATATCCACATCTTTAATTGGGGATAAATTATTGGGGTAGTAAAAAAAATATTTAAATACATTTTCTGTGCAACGGAAAAATTTTTTTCATTTCCACAGTATTGCCTTTGTAGAAAGGAACGTCAGAAATTATTAGGAAAAAAACTCTAGGCGCAAAAATTTTCCATTGAAATTTTTTTTTAAACCCCAAAGTAACTAAATGTATCCAGAGAATCATTGGGGTTTAAATTTCAGCCTAAAAAAAACCTTTCAAAAAAATAGGTTTAACAGACATTAACATAAAAGATTATAAGCTTTGTTTTTTTTAAAATTTTTTAATTAAAAATTTTTAATTAGTAACAGGTAAAAAAGATTATTAAACAATTTATGGCCTCTCAAAATGCAAAAGAAATCTTAAAGTTTACAACTCATAAATTTTAAAATTTTTTTAAAAAAAAGGGATCCGTGCAAATAGCGATTGCCCGGCCTGAACAGAAAAAAAAAAAAATCTTAAAAAATTTTTTATTATCTTTGAAGATTCTTTTTTTGAAGAGTTAATGAACTAACAATTAAGAGGGAGAACGAATAAGCGCAGAATCAGTAGCGCAGTGCTATAGTTATCGAAAATACATTAATTAAGAAAAAACCTATAAATATCTTTTTAAAAAAATTTTGGGGGTTTAAATAGGGGGTGCTTAAAAAGAGAACTAACTGTAAAAAAACCATAATGAATCGAACCCCGGGGTCGATTCTTTTAAGGATCCGAAGGCTGGAATTTTATTACCTTTTAAAAATAGGATTCCGGGGCCGGATTCGTTGTAAAATTTTAAAATGATCCAAAAAAGATTCCTTTTTGGGGAAAGGTTCGATTCCCCAAGGAATCAATTTTAAAATTTTTAATTTAAGACAAATCTTTATAAATGCCAAAATCCGTCATTTCAATTTTCCAAATTTTCTTCTTTAGATAATTAATTTCCCCATTTTTGGCCTAGCACCCTTTTAAAAACCCTATATCCGAAACCAAGGCAAATAGGGGTTTTAAAAAAAATTTTAAAAATTTTAAAAAAATTTTTTTTTTAAAACCCCTTTAAAAAAGTTAGACAATATTATATTTCAATAACACTAAAATCTTGACTTCCAATTTTTTTTATTTGTTAATTGATACACAACGTTTGGTTAGTGATCTACCTCCAACCGTTTTTGGATAACTAAAAAAAATTTTAAAAAATACGACCTTTATACCCCCCGTTGTTCACGAAGGTTGACCGACTTGTCACGGTTCAGCAACGGCAGCCAGATATTCGGAATGTCTACACTAGGTTTGTAAATACATTTTAGTTGTTTGCAATTATTAAGCCTTTTTTAAATTTTTTTTTTCCAGTGGGTTTCTTTATGAATAATTTTTGTTTGACCATTGTATACGGTGTTGTTTTTTCCATGCGTGTTCGGAATTCCCCTTTTGAGTTTCCCCCCCGTTCCTTTTTTTTTGTGTTCTTTAACTCTTTTAAATTTTAGTTTTTTTTGTTTCCCCCCTGTATACTTTTTTTTCCCTTCACAAAAAATTTGGTAGATAAAACTTTTTTTAAACATTGTTTTCCGGTATCGTCTTAGTAGGAATACTTCTCAGAGTGGTTTGGGATTTAAATGCTGTTTTGATATTATCCCCTTTTATTCTGCGGATTTTTCTAAATTTCCCTTTAATAAACGGAATAGTCAAAAAATTTTGGCCTGTAAAGTTTTTAGAGTTTTTTGTCTTATCTTGATATTTTTGCTACCACTGGGGAGAGCGATGAACCCAGGGGGAATCCATCCCCCGCGCAAAAGTACTCATCTTTCACTTGAAAGTAAGAACTACGGAGGCACAGCCCCCAACTAAAACACCCCCTCCGGGGGGGAGGCTGGTGCGTTCTCCCAAGGGGATCATCTTTTTTTAGCGGGGGATGTCCTCCCAAACCCCCTTTGGAAACAGAAGAACAGGGACGAGGATTAAATTTTTCCATGGGGCCCCGGGTAAAACACCTTTTCTAGACTAATTATTTTTTTTGAAACAACAAGGCCCCCGGGACCAGATGCGGAAGAATTTTTGGGGAAAATAAGAATCGTTTTAAAAACAAAAAAAAGCAACCCCACCAAAAAAAATTAAAACGAATTAAAAAGCTCTTAAAAACCTTTAAATGAAGGACCATCAAAATTTTCCAGCAGACAAAGGAAATGCCAAAAATTGTCATGGATACATTTACTATAATAAAAAAAAAACGAAGGGCCCCTTGTAAAGGCAAATACAAATCCCTTGATTAAGATTTTCCCCTGGAAAAAAAAAATTTTCAGGACAAGAAAAAAAAAAAAATTTGACGGGGGAAACTAAAAAACCCTTTTAAACCCCCCTAATAAAGCCCACATCAAAAAGGACTACCGAAAATACACAAGAAAACCTTTTTTAAGGCCAACAACCCCCCCCCTAGAAATGCACCCACGATGCACTGGGGAAAAACCTTTTAAACTAAAATTTAAAATTATATTATTATAAGCACCATCCTTTGTAAAAAAACTAGTCATTTTGTTGGGGGTTCTTAAATAATGTAGAAATAGGACCAAAAGATATTTCGTAAGCTTTGATGTAGAAAGTCTATTTACAAATGTACCAGTAGAAGAATCGTTAAGCATCATTCGGGCCAAGCTCAACGGAAAAAGATAATTTTTAGTAGAATCAAGCCGCCGCTAAAAGGGGTGATGGAGTTTTGAGCTGTGTTCCTTTTTTCTTACTTTTGCGAAAGATGAGTACTTATGGGGGACGATGGACTTTAAGGGTTCATCGGTTTTCTCCAGGGGGCAAATATTTATATGGAATGGTTTGAGGAACACGCAATTAATACTGCACTAATCAAACCAAAAAATTTTGGGTGCGATATTTGAAATTTTTTTTTTGTGGGGACAGGTAATGACGAAGAAATTAAAAATTTTTTTAAAAAAAAAAAATTGTTTCGACCCTGTATCAAATTCACAATGGGGGGAAAGGGAAAAAAATTCGGCTCTACCTTTCCCCATTTTTAGTTAAACGAAATTAAAGGGGATATACAAACCTCGATATACAGAAACCTACCCACACTGGACAATATTTTTTACCAGAATTCCAATCACCCCAAAGAAACAAAGCAAGGAGCCCCACGTAACTTTATTTTTAACCCCGCCCTTGGGCCTTTTTTTAAAAGAATTTGAAAAAAAAGTTTTTAAAAAAAAATTAGGGGTTTTTACAAAACGCTACAGTGAGAGGTTGGTTAAGGAAACAATCAATAAATATCAAGATAATGAAAAAAAATCAAATTTTTAACAAGACTTCACAGGACCAAATATTTATGACTATTTCTGTATACTAAAGAAATTTTTTAAAAAAAATCCGCAGAATAGCGAATAGGTATAATATTAAAAAAGCATTTAAACCCCCCCAAAACCCCTCTGAGAAGTATTCTTACTAAGACGAGACCGGGCAACAATGTTTCAAAAATGACTGTATCTACCAAATTTCCTGTGAATGTGGTGAAGTATACATGGGGGGAAAAAAAAAGACCACTAAAAAAGGGGGTTGTTTAAAATTTATTTTTCCCCCTTTTTTTTTTTTATTTCTTCCAGGAAATCGTTTGCCAGCTCCCCCTTTTTTCCCGACCCCCCGTTGCAGGAAAAAGGGGGCTTTCCCAGGCTTTGTCAGTGGAATTTCGGATTGTCGGGCTCGAACCCCCGGGGAAAATTTCCCAAATTTTCAAAAAAATTAAAATTTTCAAAATATTTTCTTATTAAACTGCTACTGGTATCACGCATAACCGCTTTCTGTCAGTACTCCCCTTTCCCCCGCTGAGCGCGCAACCTTTTTCCCCCCTTTGGAAAATTCCTCGTGCGGGGGGGGTCTCAGAAAGAAACAGGTAGGGGAATTTTTTCCCCCTTAGCCCCAGAAGAAGGACTCCATCTTTTGGGTTTGAGTTTTTTTTTATCCCCGATGGTAAAAGTTTTTATAAGCCCTTCTTTTTCCTTTCCCCGGGAAAAAAAAATATGTAGTTTTTTTTATCGCGAGCACTTCACTGATCGGAGGTCAAATAGGAACTGTGAGAAATTAGAGTTAAAGAACACAAAAAAAATAGGGGAAAGGGGTGAAACGTCGAAATCAAGAATTGCCGAACGCGCATGGTCAAAAAAACACCGTTAAAAGGTTTTGGAAGAAAAAAAATTTTTCAAAAAAACCCCAAATTGGGAAAAAAAAGAAAATTTAAAGGAGCTGTAATAGTTGCAAAAAACCCAAAAAAGTATTTAGCAAACCTAGGGGGGCCATTCCGAATAACTGGCTCCCCTTGGGGGGGAAACCCTGACAAGTCGGCGCTTTTTGGTGAAACACGGATGGTATATGGGGGCGTAGCTTTTAGGAATAGTTTTAGTTATCACTTAAAAAAGATTGGAGATACATCACTAAAAAAAAAGTTGGTATCAATTAACAAATAAAGACAATGGAAGTCCAAGATTTTAGTGTTATTGAAAGATAAAAAACTTTAAAACATCTGCCTATTAAAATTTTAAAAAAAGGAAACACCCCCAAATTTAAATAAAATATTTTTTTTGTAACCAAAGATTGTGGTATTCAAAAAAATTGCTTTTTTAAACCAAAAAAATTTTTATTGCTCGATCTTTTAAAAATTTTTTAATTATTTATATCCTTAAGCCCTGAGAACTTTTAAATAGGACATTTTTTTTTTTACTTTTTTGGGTGTTTTTTCAAAAATGAATTTAAAATTTAAATACATTTTTATATTTCACAAGCAGAAAAATTATTAAACGGTACTTTTTAAACTTCCTGTAAAATAATAATAAGATGACCAATTTATAACTTGCTTAAAGTTAACTCAAGAATCACCCTTTAAAACTTTATGGAGATCTAGCATTGAAAGTTTTGGAATACAGTTCAAAAAAAATTTTCATTTAAGGGTGGTGTCATATTGATCTCAGAAATAACATATTTAAATTTAAAGAATATTTACCAAAAACTAATTTGGATAAAAGTTACAGCACTTCAAAATGAGGCTAACAATTTATTTCGCGGGTCGGGATCCGTGCTAAAATCATTGACGCTTGATTTATCATCTGGATTATGTAGTATCATTCGTATCGTAGTTACCATTTGTAAGTATAAAAACTAAAGATGGTCCTTTTTTTCCTTAAATATCCGTATTTAGGGATTTCTTCAAAAATTATACGAAAAGACTTTTAAATAAAATCAGCTACTTTATTTTTTTCACATGGTGTGAAGTCACGACAAAGTAAATCGTTTTCATTCACCCATATATAACACCACCTATGCGAAAGAGTAAGTATTACCAGAATAATAAAAAACAGTACCATTACATACCCCTACAAACTGATAAAAATTTTCTTAAAATTTGGAATACAAATAAAAAAGTTATAAATCATTAAACCTAATCAAACATTTTAAGTGACGTCTGGACTTCCTGATTGCTAAAACTCAAATCAGTAATATAAACAGATGCGTAATGGACAATTTACTCTCTTTTTGATGTGAATTCTTTTTAAACTTTGGATAGATAATTAATTTATCACCAAACGTATTTATTAATAAACGTAATTATATCAAATTCAATTACTTAATGGGTCGTAACTAAGACTAAATAAAAATAACTTCCATCGCGTACGGTTGTAGTATTAAATCTAATTGTATAAAAAGTTGCAACAACACCAAGAGTGTTTGTTATTAATAACCCGCTGATTCAAGCATTTTCATAAATAAAATAAATCGCTATCCATATAATTTTCTCCGAACAGAGCAAGACAAATAGAAGCAAGATTGGAGACAGTTGAAAAATGATGTTGACATTAAGACGATTATCAACGAGAGCTGATTTCTTGCGAAGGCAAATTGACCGATACAAAAGATTTGACGTAACAATTCAGGATCGGATCTTAAAATTGCAAAAATAGGAATATTATTACTTGGCCAATTTAATTTTTAATTTATATATTAAAAATTGGATATGTTCTATATTGTTTTTAATTGAAAAGGGTATTATTATTAGTGAAGAATTGAACAAAAGAAAAAAACGTAGTGATTTTCAATCTCACCGTATAGACAATAGTGATCAGGACCTAATAAGAAGGAAAATATATTGTCTTTATGAAAGCGGAATTATTCCTACCTTGGATAAACTGAAAAAGAAGCTAGACGAAGACGAAACCAATATAAATATTAGCCGTGCCACCCTCCATAGAGTTGTTTGTAAAATGGGGTTTAAATACCGCAAAATAGACAAAAGACAAGTAGTAATGGAATCGCACAGATTACGCACTTGGAGATTTAATTACCTTCAAGAAATTAAAAAATATAGGTTAGAAAACAGATTCATAATTTACCTTGATGAAACATGGCTCGATCACATGACACAGTATCCAAAGGATGGGTTGATTCCAGTTAAAACTGTCAGACGAAAGCACCTTCAAATAAAGGAAAACGCATTACCACAATACACGCTGGTTCAGAAGACGGATTTGTCCCAAACTGCTTGGTGTGTGCAAAGAATATTAAGGATTCTAGCTTGGATTATGATGAGGATTTCAAGTGCAAACTTTCCACACTCTGCTACACAAAGCACCGGGTTTCAAGTTCAAAACTGAAATCCAGGAATATTTGTTAGAAAATGATAATTATTTTGAATTCAGTTACAAAAAAACGCAACTTTTGGAAGTCCTAAATTCATATGCAATTAAAAAACAATATGTATGTGATAATTTGGCTGAACAGGTGGGCTACTGTTTTACGGCTTCCTCCGTATCACTGTATGTTTAACCCCATAGGGGGTATTTGTGGAACCCAAGGTTTTAAAATAATGTAATTACTAAATACCAGTTGAGAGCTGGAAAAATTCACTACAGCACATTATAAAAATTGAGGACTCTTACCTTTCTATCCAAAACAACATAAATCCTATTGTAATTAATCTCAATGATGACTCTGATAATTTAAACAGAATTAGATTTAGATATTTAGATTAAAAATGTAATTATGTATAGATAATTCAGTTATAAATTTATTAAAACTCTGCATATATTTAATTTCTTAATGTAATTTTAAGATTATACTTACCTAAATAAACAATAAATTATAAATATTTATATTATTAAAGTCCGTCCCTAATGTTTTTCCTTAAATACCTACCGATTTGCAGTTGTATTGCCGTCGGCAGGTATAATCCATAAATGAAGCAAGAGCTAACACGGATACTTTGAGACAGACTATACAAAGCGCGGAAAAAGCAAAATGGCGGTCAATTTGGTAGATTTAAACATAAAATTGTTTATTGGTGCTGTGCAAAAATTTTCCCAATTTGGAATGCCATATTAAGTCTCATAACAGAAATAAAAAGGGAAATGAGGGTGACTATTGGGAGAATTTTTGTGAATAATTCAATAAGATGGAAGACAAAGACAATAATATACATATGATATATTTTTAATATCATAATAATCCAATAGTGTCTGTGGATCTTTCGAATATACATTTTGTACACAGGAAAAGCAAAAATTACACGTTTTTTGCAAAGAACAACATCCATCTCCGACAACAGAATTCGTACTAGCGTCAAGTGTGTGTATCAATGTTTTGCGGCAGCCTTTTGGGGCGTTTTGCGCTCCCTCAAAAATTTTGTCTGATGTACTTACAAGGCGCTCCTACTTAAAATATATTTTTATTTTTATTTTTAAATTTTTTTTTTAAGTTACTATTGGCAAGGTGCGAAGTATATGGTGGGGACAGCTGAATCGATTGCAGCGCTCGCGGGGGGTCAAATTTTTTGATAAAATCTTGATTCAAATGTAAGCTATTAGATAAAAATAATAAAAAAATGCATAATAGTTTTTGTGTGCCTAAATGTCAGAATACTGGCAGAAATAGTTACTGCAAATTTTATAATTTACAACTGCTAATTAAAAATTTGGGGAAAAAAAGGTCAAAACGGATAAATGCAGCTAAAAAAAAAAGTAAGTACCCAAAAATTGACGTTTGGGTTTTGAGGTTGGGGCGAACTTTCAAATTTGACGTACCAAGAAAAAAAATCTTATCGTTTCTTGCTGTGTCCCCTTTGTTCTTGCCTTTTCCTGAAGTTTTTTAATTTTTTTTCGATTTTTTAAAAAGAAAAAGATTCTTTTTAATAGACTAAGTAGTGTCTGTGTGATTGTAATTAGAGAAAATGGCTATAAAGCCTTCAAGTAAGTAAAGTATATATTAGTATTAAGCATATTGAAAAAACCCTAGACTCGTAAGTTTAACAGGTGATTTTTAAGTTATCGGACCAATTGCCGATTTTTGTCCAAGATTAATAAAAAAAAGCTATTCATCAATTGAAAATAAATTATTATTTTTAAAAACCTGTTTAATATGCTACATTTTTAAACATATTTTTTTATACTGACATTTGTAATGTTATTTAACTGTCATTTGCATTGATTATACTGATAACCTTATTTTCCAATAATGGGGGCAATTCTAAAAAAACCCAAGAACTGTTTTTATTACCCATACTTACTTTCTAAGCTTTAAAATTTTTTAAATTAACATTGATATTTGTACTTCACTTTTACAGTGCTGAACAGGTTTATATATTAATTTACGAAAAATAAATAAATATTATAAGTAATCTTACACCTTCACATGGATTGGAAGCATGATTTAATGCAGCCGTCAGATGTGTTGCCATCACGCACGGTGCCAATACGATTTATATGCATATATGCTATCATTTTATAGGTTTTCCAAAAACGGGGGTATACCCAATTTTCGTACTCTTACAGATTAAAAAACGATCGAGGTCACTTAACGCACGAGCCTAGCGACGCGTTAAGGGTTGAGATTACTAATCGCCAATTAATGCTCAAATCACAATATTTTTTGGCGATCGTTTTATTATTATAATTTTTATTAAATTTTTTTTTCAAGAATGTTTTGGATTTTAGGCAACTAACTTGACAAACGTTTTAATGGTTGTCATTCAAATGACAACATTATAAAAAGACCTGATGTTTGATTTGTGTATATTTAGTTGCCATACCATAATCGTTTATTCCTAGAAAATTCAATAATAAGGGTTATTAATGAATATTTTGATACGGTTATAATATTATAAATAAATGTTCGTCAAAATTTTTAAAAAGGTAGCACCTTTTTAAAAAAAAAAAATTATTTAACTGATAGGGGGGTGGGGTAAATTATTTATATTGTACTGCAGTTAATTTAATGTGTAGATCTAAGAGGCAGTATATTTTAATAAAGCTACGTGGCAAACATAGATTTATAAGCGTTTAGTTAGTAAATCATTATTTAACTTAGTCCTGGATTTAATGGAAAATGAAACAACGTAACCCATAATTTCCTGTAATTTAAAAATAACACGTTTCTAAAATAATCCACCCCTGATTCTTTATTTAATTAAGTTATTATTCAGGCCGATTTATTAATTACTGTAAACACCCTCTATCCCTTGATTGATGGAACCACATTCGGTGTGAAGGGAAAATACCGCATTACATGAATTAAGCTATAGGAGGTTGGAAGGGCCATAGACTTAACCAATATCAATTTCATATTTTAATGTTTACCTAACATGAGAAATATGAACAGGTATTAAACTAAAAATGACGATTTCCATAACAGGGGTAAAAAGTTGATGCTCCGATTTTAATGGGCAAAGTGTAGCTCAAAACAAGCCAAGCAATAGGACAGGGGCTAGGTGGTTCAAATCCTGCTAGGTTTTATTTAATTATTTTTGTCACTTCTGCTATTCAACTATTTCAAACAATATCTAATATTCTCCCGTGGTGCAATGGTAGCGCGCTGGGCTGTGAAGCAATAGGACGACGGTTCGAATCCTGCTAGGTTTTTATTTAATTATTTCCAATTTAACCCTGATGACCTGATGACGGCCTAAGTACTGCACTGTTAGTATTTAGAGTGCTTCAGGAGGCACTTAACAAAATAAACCTGAAACAAAATACCGTATTGTTAGCGCTGGATATTAAACGGCATTTGAATTGTATGGCATAACGGCTTGATTTACAAACTCATTACACTTCCCCAAACTACCGATGTACGTGGTAACACTGTTCCACTTTACCTACAAAACAGAAGTTTTAGGGTAAGAGTTGAAAACGACTATACAGCATACAGGACACATGCGGGTGTACCGCAAGGAACAGTGCTATCACCCAAACTATACAACCTATATACCCTAAATTCCCCAAATTCCCGAATACTAAAATTGCCTTATTCGCAGATGATGCTCTCTTATAGCGCATTCATTTGCGGCTAACGCTTTAAAACAACAACTCCAGACTCACCTTCACTATCTGCGACCTTGGTACGAGAAGTGGAAGATTAGTATGAATGAGGAAAAAAAGCGAATGCATGATTATAACTAAAAAGAAAACCAACAATAAAATTAACATTCCCATTAAAATAAACGAAACATACATACAACCACAAAAACACTTAAATACCTCGGCGTCACTATTGGGCGACCGACTATCATTCCAGCAACATATTACCCAGTTATTCATAGAACTTATGCAGCAATGCATAATCTCTATGCTTTACTTTCCCAAAATCCTGTTTTTCACCCCGTAATAAACTGACTTTTTATAGACAAATTATTCGGCCAGTAACTATGCTGCACCAGTCTGGGCAGCATATCAAACCTCAATCTCAAGACTACAGAGATACCAAAATTTTTACGCTGCGTAACTCCTCTAGGCGTTACACAAGGATAGATAAACTACACGACCAAGACATGCCAAGAATTGATGAATATATCTATTCTGTGGCAGACAAATTTTATAAAACACAGCCGCCAAAATCTATCCTGACACGAGACCTGACGCGGTCAGGGCACTACGATGACATAACACCAAACCACTGTACAAAAACTACCATTTTATTACGGAGTAGATGAGTAATCCTAATTATTGCCCCCCCCCCAAAGTAACAAATCAAAAAATATAATTAGTAACATTTGATGCACGAAACAATAAAAAACAAGACATACATGTACGTAACAAGAATGAATGAGGAATGAATAAAAGGG
>JAHBCN010017195.1:0-18631 GCA_019359885.1 Listronotus oregonensis | reverse complement strand
AATAAGTGCCTTAGCAAAAGGGGACCGATGGGGACTCTTGTTTTTTTTTATTTACAAAAAAACTAAGGTGTCTACGGAGATTTGGCTCTGTCGGAATTTTCTTTATTTCAATTGTCCAAATTACCGGACAAAACGACTTTACCCGAAGACCAAATACATTAAAAGGGGGGAAAATTTTTTGTTTTTAAAAAGTAATTGATCACGGATTTGATTAAAATTACTAAACGTTTTTTCACGCCTTTCCTCATATCTATTTCGTTAAACATCTAAGGGGGAAAATAAAATGTAGGCTGGTAAAAAAAAAAAGATTTGATGAAATATCCTTTGTGTTTAAGTTTTCAAAAAAAAAAAACAAAGTACCCTATCGATTATTAAAACCTTAAGAAATTAATTAATTAAAAATTTTTAAAAAAATAGTTTCCCCCAAAGTTTTTATTTTTTTTGTGTAAAAAAGTAAATTTTTGGTTCCTCTGCTATTAAAGATGCCACTAAAAAAAATATGGATGTAAAAACTGTTGTGATAATTCGCCTGTTTTTTTTGGGAAAATTTTTTTTTTTCGTCCCCCCCAAAATAAACAATAATTTCCAAGAAAAAACCAGTGACAAGTAACTATCCCTAAGAAAAAAACTAATATGTACAAAAGGGGAAAATTTTTATTCATAAAATATATGATGTCTACAACTCCCCCCTTTTTTTCCCCCCAATTTTTTTTGTACGACTATTTACTATGGAAGGTTATTTTCTAAACCCACACAAAGTTTTAACGTTCATATATAAAAATGTTCATGGATAATGTTTATCTTTCTTAATTTATTTTAAAAAAAGACTTAAATATTTTGTGATGTGTAAATGGAGTAATATTAAAAAAATAAAAAAAAGGGTTTAAAAAGTTAGGTATAAAAATTGCCTACATAATCTATAAATGCTTATTAAAAATCAACTGTTGTAAAGTTTTTTTTAAAATCCAAAGTCTGTTCTATTTTTTCCTCGTAGTTGCACCTGGAAAAAAAAAACCCCCTTTAAAAATTTGCCCCCGGTTACTGACATAATTGCTTTATTAATTAAAAAAAAAAAATATATATATCACAAGTTTGGCAAAAAAAAGATTTTAGATAGTATCATAGATACTTTATTTTCCCCATTATAAAAAAACCTTTTTGTTGGCAAAGCCCACAATTTTTTTTTAAAAAATTTTCAAATTTTTCATATTAGCTTTTCTGATTAGCCATTACTAAATGGTAGAGTAAACTACTGATAAACCACCCAATTTTAAAAAAAAAATTTTGACACTTTTTTACAATATAATAATTTTGCTTCTATTTGATAAAAAACCAATTAAAAAGTATTTTTTTTTATCCCCCTTTTTTTAAAAATTTTACTTACAGTTATACTAGTTATGTTACTTGAGCATGTTACATTTAAATTTAATGGGGAAAATAACGTGTATTTTAATCATCAGCAATGATCGATATACAACGCATCAGCTAACGATAGTGTTTCTAAGGTGTGTATCTTTACAAATAAACACATAGGTTTATTTTGACCAAGTTGCCAACCACTATCATTTTACTAAACTGGTTTATAAAAATTTGTACATGATACATGATACATAATCTCCAAACAGGAGGTAAGGAGGTCGCCCTTTTATTAGGAAATTGTGAGATTTAGAAAAATTGTAGATAAAAGGAGTAAGTGCCCTTTTATTAGGAAATTATGGGATTTTAAAATTGTAGGAAAGGGTCTGTTGTCGTTTAGCATCCATCGATTAAAAAAAAAATACAGATAAAAAGAGCACATTTTGTTTAGCAAATTTTAAAAAGAATAAATCCGAAAAAAGGCATTTTTGCAGAGAAAAATAAAACTACAATTCAAAAAAACATTATGTTTTTAAGTTAAGTAAAATTCCAAATTTTGCAACGTTGTAAATATTTTTTTGTCCTTATTTTCTGATCTGAAAAAAAAAATTGAACATAAAAAAATAATTTTCACCATCGCCGCCAAAAAAAACCTCTGAACATTGTTTCCTATGCTGTAAGAAAGTTGTTTAAAAAATTATAGACAAATCAAAGGCGGGAACGTTTTTGAAAGCTTAGCCATTAAATATTGTATTTAAAATGAATATATCTCTGGTATAAAAAATAAAATTTAAAAAAAAAATTCTTACCCTGACATTTAAGTCCGCATCCATCTTTTAAAAAATTTAAATCGGTTTCCACAACTCAAGCAGATAGGAACTTTACACACTTTTTCGGTTTTTCTGTAAGTTCTGATTGCTCAATAATGTCAATTGTTAATTATTATACATAAATGTCTTAAGTCATATGGGCAATATTATACACTTTTTATAAAATGTACTATGTTTCCTGGGTCGGCACAATGACCTATAAATAAAAGATTAGATTTGTATTCCAAGACGTATTTGGTTCTATTTGTTCTACAGGTGGTCAACTAACAAAAAAGTAAAAAGTTAGTAATGCCCCGTATGGTAATTTAATTTAAGGAGGCTTAACACACAATAAAATTAGTCTAGTCGGGAAGTTGATTTCTTGTAAAAATTTGTTACAAGTCTCCACAAAATATGGTTGATGGTTTAAACGATTCGGAATGGCATCTAGATAAAGAGGTATTTTGGATTTTCCTTGCAAAAAAATTACACTTGTTATTAACAAAAAATAAAAAAAAATAGTCGTCCAGCTTTTTGGCAAAATCTCAAAAAGTATAAGTGATAGTTTAAATAGTATAACAGTTTTTGAATGAGCAGGAAATTTCAGTACAAAAGTTTTGGATTTCTGGAATTGCAGGTCTAATATTTTTAATTTTAATTTAACGTTGAAATTCAGCTTTCACGCGGCAGTTTCGGCATACAGCGCCCTCACTCTTGTAAGTGTAGTTTTTAAATAATTTTTTTATGCAATATAATATTATTTCAAAAAATTTCTGGTGTAAATCTAGACACTTCCAAGAATATGATCTCACAATAATAAAAGTTGTATCACCATTTTTCAAAAAGTGATTCAATTGTTAATTAACAATTTTATACGGGTCTCTCTTTCATAAAAGGCCGAATAAAAGTATATATAATTAACCTATAATTTTTTTGTTTCTTATAGCCCTTTTGATAAACATGCTCAACAAGATGAAATTATAAAAGTTTATAAAAAAAATATTTCAATAATTATTAAAGTGAAAAATTTAAATAATGTTTCGTAAATAATTTTTTTATTATTATTATAGGCTATTACTGATTTCATTTTTATGTTAGGCATTTTATTATAACTTTTTAATTTTTTTTCTTGTCATTTTTTTAAAAACTGTTTATAAACAAATGGATTAATTAAATACTTTTGATTTTTTTAATATTATTTTCTTACGCTAACGATATGGTAAAAAAAATCAAAAAGATTTAATTAATTCCTTTGTTTATAAAACAAAAAAAGAATAAAAAAGTAATTATAAAATTCCTAACAAAAAGATGAAATCAGTTATAGACTAAAATAAAAAAAAAATTAGAAACATTTAAATTTTTCACTTTTTTACTTTAAAAGTTAATAATTATTGAATTTTTTTTTTTAAACTTTCATAATAGTATCTTGTTAAGTATGTTTATAAAAAAGGGCATTAAGTAACAAAAAAAAAAAAGATTAATCATTTAAACATTTATACCGTCTTTTCTGACAACAGAGACCAGTAAAAAAACTGTTAATTAACATTTGAATAACTTTTTAAAAAATGGCGATACAACTTTTATTATCGCAAGATAATATTCTTTAATGTGACTAGATGACACCAGAATTTTTTAATTCTTTTTATTAATATCTGACAGCATTAAAAAAAAATGCCGTACGAAAGCCAATTTTTAACGTTAAATGAAAATTATAAATATTGGAGCTACAATTCCAAAAATTGTAAACTTTAGTACTAAAATTTCCCACTCTTTCCGAAACTTTTACAATATTTGAGCTACCACTTATACTTTTTGAGATATTGCCAAAAAGCTGAACGGCTATTTTTGTTACAGTTTTTTGTTAATTACAATCGGAGTTTTTTTTGCAGTTTTTAATAAGAATTGGCATGAAAAATCCAAAATACGCCTTTTTCTAGATGCCATTCCGGATCGTTTAAACCATCAACCATGTTTTTAGGAAACTTTTAACTAATTTTCGCAGGAAATCAACTTATCAAATGGACTAAATGAGTACATCCTCGATAGAAGCAGTCAATAATACGTTACCACATGAGATTAAAAGAAAATACTTCAGTAGCAATGTGTGTTTCTATTAACTATTGCACCTCCTAAATGAATTTTAATACATTACTGTTTGCCAATGTCATTACTAAATTGCTAAATTATTGGCAGTATTGGATACAAATGATTTTAGAGAAAGTTGCATAAATATAAAAATAAGAACTTTAAGCTACTTAAAGGTTTGTAAGGGATTGCTCATAGCATATTAAAAAAAAAAAATAAAAAATTAAAGGGCTAAAAAATCAGTTGAGATATAATCCATCAGTCTTAATGAAATTGTCTTTACTTTTATATATATTTTTTTAATATTCTTACTTTTGAATGTGATTTTCTTACTGCAATAATATCGCAGTAAGATGTCTTAGTAATGCAGCAAGACGAGAAAACACTCGCAAGAAAAGCTATCCCCTAGTCTCGTCTCGAGGACTCGAGAAAACATTATTTTTTCGTCTTAGTTAGAATGCCGTTATTTACTCAAGAAACCACTCTCTTTTGTCTCGTCTCGTTTCTCAGCACAGGGTTTTTTAGTACAGTATTATATACGTGCCAAAAACTGCTATTTTTATACTCCTTTACCCCCGCATCTACTGAATGGAAAACTTTTTTATTATTAATTTTACGAAAAAAAGTTATTCTTCATAAAAAGTTCTGCATGCTCTAAAAACTAAAATACAACCATTAAGTATTAATTTTTTTCAATCTTGTACGAGGTAAGTCAAAAAATACGAATTTTAGTCGTAATTTTTGTAGTAGAAGTAGTGGAGTCAAGTACCTTTATATTTAACAATATCGAAAATTGTTATGATAAAAAATTTGTTTGGAATTAAAAATCGCGTTTACATATGCAGTTGCATTAATGTATAATATTTTTTTTTTTAATTTCTCAAAACATCTCTACTCGAACAACGAAAATTTAACTGTAATTATTGTACATGTAAACTAGGATGCTCTAGAAAGAAGAAATGTCAGAGAGTAATTATTGTACAAGAAATATTTGACAGTGGCATTCAAAACATTAGTTGTATTTAGCGGAATTTGGTAGAAATTCAGTAAAAATGCCAGCAAAATTTGTATTTTTTTTTTCAACTAGAAGGGTGTAATTGCATATTTAAACATAGTTTTTAAATTCGAACAACTTTAGGTAATTACAATTTTTTATATTTTAAAATATAAAGCTACTTCATTCTTAAGCAAAATTCATATTTTTTGATATACCTCGTATAAAATTAAAAAAAACAATATCTGTTAATTGCATTTTCGGTTTCAGAAATAAATTTTTTAATATAATTTTTTAAAATTAATAATAAAAATTTTATTTAATTTAATAAAATGTATATATTAAAATATATATATATATATATATATATATATATATATATATATATATATATATATATATATTTTATATATATATATATATATATATATATATATATATATATATATATATATATATATATATATATATATATATATATATATATATATATATATATACATATACAGGGTGTTAAAATTTTTATTTAATTTTTCTATTTTTTAAATAAAAAACCATGGTAATGTAAATATTGGAGTAAAATTTGGTATCAAGGTGTTTTTTGGTATAACGGCTCTTACTTGTGGGGGGAGCCACCTACACGTATTTTTACTATTTTGAGCAACCACAACTTTTTGGTACGGCCCTGTTTTACATTTTTAAGTAAATTAAATGAATGTTTTGTTATTTTTACGTCAAAAAGGTATACCTACCTGTTAAAAGTCGATATTAGCAACCGTTTTCAAGATATTTCAATTAAAAAAATACCACGCATCACCCGCATCTGTATAGTACATTATATAAGTATATATATATATATATATATATATATATATATATATATATATATATATATATATATATATATATATATATATATATATATATATATATATATATAAAAATACAATTATACTAACCGTCAACCATTTAATTTTTAAAATTTTCCCCGCACTGTGTTGAGGTTTTTATAGTTGATTTTCGTTTAGAACGTCACGCTAGTGAGATTAACCGTTTCAAAAAGAATTTTGAAAATTTGAAGTAAGTAATGACTAAATAATTGACGTTTTTTATTATTTTAATCATTTAAACAAAATCAAATTTTGTGGCATTCTTCAAGGTTAGGTTATGTTTTCACCGATTTAAATGATCAATAGTCCAGACAAAAAATGGAGAAACATTTTTGAGGGGCATTGGGGCTTCACATGACTTTTCCGAAAAATTTGCCGTGCATAAAATGTTTTTTTTTTTTAGAAAAAAAATTTGTGACTAAAAAAGAGAAAAAGGGAAGATGTAAAGGGAAAAGTCCTCAAGCAAGCCATGAAAAAAAAATTGTTCAAAAAACCTTTCTGTGTTGCAAAAATAGGGAAACCCGGGGTCCCTTTTTCAGTATTAACCCGGAAATTTGGATATTTTTCCAAAGGTTTTTGCCTTTTTTTAGTCAGGAAATGGAGTAAAAAAAAAATTATCATTTTTCAATTTTTTTAGGGATATATTTTTTAAAATGCTCCCCCAAATAGTTACCCCCCTTTTTAAAGTTTTCCAAAAAAAATGGCTGGAAAAGTTGGGGTGCATGTCAAACAAAGATCTTTTTCCCCCCGACAGATGTTTAATATGGACGAAACATTTTTTTAAACGTGCGGAAGCCTGGGGAAAAATTTTTGAAAAGGGGGGTAAAACAATTGGGGAAAGGATCACGTTAGCTGAAAGAGGGAAAAATATAACGTATTAGGCACTATCAGCGGTGGGGAAGTTCATTCCACCAATTATAATTTATTCAAGAATTCCTAGTTGCTTATGGGTTCCTTTCCTGGCCTTAGCATTTGCAAATCCGTCAGCAAGATGCAGTTCCCCTTCCATCAACTTCATTGACCACTACTGTTAAATTAGCCGACATTTCTCCGTTACCAAAGCCCAAAGCTAAACAAACACAATTGAAAGGGCGAAAGCAGGAAAAATCGGAAGTTCCACTAGCACACCTTACAAAAATGAGCTAGAGACAAAAAAAGTAAACCAAGACCAGAAATTAAAGAAAGAAGTTGTCAAAAGAAAATTAAGTGATTAGCCTTCTACATCAAAATCTCGAAAACAAAAAGGAAAAGTAAAGAAATGTGTTCTAGATGAAAAAAGCGACAAAGAAACCTTATGCCTTTATTGCAATGGTGTGTATGGAGAAACACAGGAAGATTGGATACAATGCCAAAAATGTTTTCAATGGGCCCATGAGCAGTGCACTGATTATGTAGATGTAGATGCGTTTATTTGTGACATTTGCAGAAATTAAGTTTACACGCCGAACTTACCCGCTACTATTGGGCAAGTTCGGCATTTTACCATTTAAAAGTTTTTAATTAATAAATTTTTCCAAAAACCAACATCAACTCTTTTTTCTGAGAAAATCAATTTAGAACTGTTCTTTAAACATCTTCATTAGGTATAAACTGTACTGTTTTGTTTGGTAAGCTTCCAAATAAAATTAAAGCTTAACATGCCGAAGTTGCCCGCCTTTCCCCTATTTAATTTGACATTTAACTATGTCTACCTCTCTCTAAATCTTTCAAAATAAATATTAAAAATTAAATGATACAAAAAATAGCACAGTTCCGTTTTCACCCGGTAAACATCATATTTTTAATCTTCTATTACGTTGGGTATTCTTTTTAAACTTTTTTGTGAAGGACTTTTTTAAAAGTTCACCAAATGATGTAGGTTTACCATCTGTCATTAAATTTTAGCCAAAAAACTTTAAAAATATATCATACCAGATACCTCAAAAATATATTTTAAATATCCTTAAAATGTTCTGTCAAAACAAGTTCGGAATATTTATAGACCCTTGTATACAAAAATAAGAAGTACCGCTGTCTTGGATAAGAATATATATTTATGACAACTTTAACGATACAATGAAAATTTGTTTATTTGTCAAAGATATTACAAAACAAATAAATATTTAAATTTGTAGACAAACTTATGAAAAATAATCTAAAAATAAAATGACTCACAGGCGGACCAAATAAAATCTTAGATCCGTCTAAAAGCACCGTCTGAGTATTATCATATTTTATTATTTAAAGGATAACGAGCAATTTGTTTCTTGGACTTTGGCAAACCATAATAAATTTAAAAAATTTAAAGACTAAAACAAATAACATTGTTTTCTATTACTGTGTTTTTATAAAAATTGTAACTGCTGTTTCGTCGCTTTTTACTAAAGGTTTAAATAGTTTAAATGTAAAAATGAATTGTTAGATATGTATAATAATGTAATAAAGATCAGTAAATAATTATATATCAATATAAATAAAATAACACTTAGTAAAGTACAAATACTAACTATATTTAATACAGTTTCACACCTAATTATATTTTTTGTTGGTACATCAATTATTACAATACATGTGTCATTATTTCTTTAATCTATAGATAAATATATAATTTACTACAATAATTAGAGTGCAATCAAGAAGTATTAATTTAAGTGTTGACAATTCTTCCGGTTATTTCTATTTATATAGTCACATCGCGTCCTAAGACAAACATTAATTTCATGAACGCGGAATTTCTCTTAAGTTGCAGATTTAGTTGGTTTATAAAAAGTCAGCAAGGGTAAATACAGAAAACTTGTTAAAAAAATACTACACGAGAAAATTAGCAATATAAATAATGGAAAGTCTGTCAGACTTATGAAATGCCTTTTCTTGGATAATGTTAATAAAGAAAAACACTAGTAGAAGATAAAGAAAGACAGTATGTATTTAACCTTACTTATAAAGAACCTCTCGATAAAAAAAAATGGTGATTTTGTTAGCGTCACATTACAATATTGAGCTACAGCATTATTAAGGGAATATTTGACAAAAACAATAAAAAAGCTTAGAAGTCTAATGAAATAGTAAGTTTATGCGCTGTGTGATGAATGATGATTCAGCTCATAACAATTTATTTTATTATTTACCTTTTAACGTCCTTGTTTATGCCATGACTTCAGAGACATAATTCTAGTGCCAAAAAAATCAAGCGTGTGTGTTTTATTTTTTTATTTTTAAGGAATTACGTTATTTTTGAACACAACCCTAATAAGTTCCCAAAAGAAAAAGAAAATTGAAAACAAAAAAAAATAGATGTCTTAAAAAAAATGGTTTTTTGGTCAAATGTACTAATACAAATTACTATATTAGCTCTTTTTTATATGAGTTTAAATCTAGTAGTGAAAGTAAATAACCTGACAATAAAAAATATAATTGGGTTTGGTTTTAGAGGTGATAAATAGGGACCGGACATCGATAAAAAACCATTACAATTTCGAGCTTAAAATGATATAGAATATACCAAATAAAAATGCAATAAATAATTTAATTTCCATTGGTATTTATGGTCTTTATTTTGGTATTTTTAATCGGTGTGATTTCTTGTAGAATAATAAAAAAGACGTGGCAATAGTAAAAAATTTCGAAGAGTTTTTGCAAGAACAAAATAATTAAACTATGATATTTTATAATGCTTTTATAGAAATTATATGAAATAAATTAAAATTAAAATAGACTCTTTGTCTATATAAATTTACAAATAATTGATGGCACCTCTATAAGTGTTCATATTTATGCAATTAACCCCACAAACATGGTTTTGTTAGTGGAAATGCAACTCTATAAGTGCAGCACGAAAACTCTTCGGGCCTATTTGTTGTGAACTCGTAAAAACCAGTTCCGTCCGTTACATAGGGTAAATCACAGGGTAAATCATATCATATTTGTGACAAAATAATTTGTTTTATTTAAACAGGTATAAGTCGTTTACAGCAAATAAATAATGAGTACAAGTAAAAAAAAATGAAGTTGGAGTGGCTCCTTCCATATTCTACTTTTTTATTTGAAAGTAAAAGAGGACAGTCCACAAAGGCTGTGGCTCAAGCACCAACGTACCGTGGGTGTCTTAAGTGTGGTGAGAGGAAGTTTGTTCTCACGGGACTTAAATATTTGGAGACCGGAAGAAGAAGGGAAACCTTTTGCGGGTAGTAGTTTTCATAGTCTGGACACTCTAGGGATAAAAGAACTACGAAAGCAGGAAGTTCAGGGCCTCTCTAGTTAAACTGTGAAAGGATGCATAAAAGTTGGACTAAGTGTTGCTCCGTTGGGAGCTGCCAGTGGAGGTATTATACTGGCCAACTCCTCTGAGCAGAAGCCGTGAAAATACCTAAGGAAGAGCGATAGATCCCTACGGTGCCTTTATTTCATGTATTTCAAATCACTATAGACAAGCTTAAATCTGTTCCTAATGAAATTGGTCATAAATTAAAATTGTATGTACAAAAAATCTAGGAAAGAAATCCAGGATTTTTAGAAATAAAAGAACTGACTTGTAAAATCATTTTCGTTTTACTCTAGTTACAAGCTGTGATGTCAAATGGAGCTTTTTTAGACTTAGAGATATTTTAAATTATAAAAGAACCAATATTACCGAAACCAACTTTGCAAAGACGTTAGTTATATCATGCAAATAAATTGTAAAACACTCCTGTTATTTTTTTGTTTCACATTTTTTAATTTTATTTATAATTAATATCTCTATAATACGCATGCCAATGAATTTACCAGAAATAAAAAACGAATAGGAAACGAGCTCTTTCCAAAATCCGGGCCCTAGTCATAAATTACTATGACATTCGTATTAATCATAAAGTCTCTTTGGCACTCATAATGTCTAGTAATTCTGTTCAAATGATAAAAACAGCATTTAAGATAAAAACTTTGCCTTCGTCAAACAGGTTGTAGCTAATTCTACTTTTGCCACAATATCTTTTATAACCTATTTTTATCTTTATAATTCGATTAATTCTTTTGCTGATAACCAGATTTATGAGAGAAGGTGTTATAGCAAACATGATACTTTTCCAATTAGTTTTTTTGATTCTTACTTTTGTAAGTAAGTATTTTAAGCAACTGTCGCATTGCATGAAAAACTGCTGTAGTCACAAAATAAGCATAATTTTTCTTTAAAAGTGTTAGACAATGTTATGGTTTCAATGAAACTAAAATCTTGGAATTCCATTGTCTTTATTTGTTAATTGATACACAACGTTTCGGTTAGTAATGTATCTCCAACCGTTTTCAAGTGATGATTAAAAACGGTTGGAGATACATCACTAACCGAAACGTTGTGTATCAATTAACAAATAAAGACAATGCAAGTCCAAGATTTTAGTGTTATTGGAAGCATAATTTTGTTAATTCGTATTTGCAAATCCATAAATGGAGATATTGGTTTATGTGACATATAAACATAAATATAAGAAAATGTTAATTTATTTTAACTGAAAAGCGTGATCTATACCTATAACCTCCATTTTTTGGCTCTACAGGCTATTTTCGCTACGTTAGAAATATACTTAACAGTTTCCTTGTTTTTCGGAAATAGTAAAAAAGGAGATCTTAACGGAATCTTTCTAAATGTGTAAAATAATTTTCCTATGACCTCTTAGGAAAATGAACATATTCGCACTCTCTACTGCTTCGGAAACATGCATATTTCACACGCATACCTACTGATTTTCATTTTCCTGTCTAGAGAGGAAAACATTTTCCCCTCTAGAGAGGAAAATAACTGACAACCAATTATGTCATAAATATGAGCTATAAATCGTTTTCAAACAGAATTATATCTAGTACGCCATGAGTTACGCAACAAAAAGAAAACGTAGTCCTAGCGCGTCAGTCGAGTGACAATTTAATTCTGATCGTTTGTTGTTGGTATTTAACGTAATTTAATATAAAAAATTCGGATTCTATATTTAAAATAACACAAGCTATTGAAAAATGCAAAAAATATTACTTAAACGTTTATTTGCAGAATAAAATTATTTTTCCTCTTTAAAGGGGAAAATACTTTCCTCTCTAGAGAGGAAAATGTATTCCACGAGTAAATAGATTGCAACATAAAAAAAAAATTGAGGTCAATATTTTGTGGTCGTAGGAAAAATAGTGTACACATCTCGTTAGAAAGTGAATTTCCCACACTCGTGTGAAATCTTTCACTTTCCACACTTGTTGTGTAATATACTATTCTACAATCTGATTATTTGAAAAAATGCATCAATTAATATGTACAAACATCTCTAAAGGTAAATATCAAGAAAAACAACAGTAAAGATTTAGACAATTTAGTTTAAAACTTAATAATGTTTCAATCATCAAAACTAATATTTTATGTGAAAAATTATTATATATTACTGTTTTTCATTTTATGGTATTTTTTGCTTTCGCAAAGAATTTTAAACGGGCACATGGTGATTTATAGTCGTTTATATTATGTATTTTATTAAAATAAGGCATATGTTTTAATGATCTGAGGTTAGACTTGTGGTGCCGTTTTACCAGTGACTACAGACAAATCCTTGGTTACTTTTAATACAAATTGGTATTTTTAATCTGACTAATGCGTTCTCCGCAAAGTAAGAGTGACTTTTCATTCTTACCAAGAAGAATAGGACTGGGACAAAGTCGTAAATACAATCCCAATTTTTTCTTAGTTAAAATAATTATTATTTAGTTTAAAATTGCATGCTATGAAGATACAGATACTTATACTTATACTATATACGTATAATTTACGAGAAAACTACAAAAATACTATTAGACCTAGATCAGGTGGGCAACGGATTTATCTATATATATAATTTACTAATGTGGATATATTTATATGTACGTAGGTACATATATTTATTTGTCTGTCCAAGTGATTCTGAAGTTATGGCTTGAGCTAAAATCATGAAATTTGGCACAGTGGTAGTCTTTAGCAGTGGCTAGAACCTAACGGAGCCCGTTTTTTGAATTTCGCCCCCGGGACAAAAATAGGAGCAAAAAAGTGTTTATTTACCATTAGCCGTACGGAAGGCGTCTTACGGAGACAGAGGCTACTTAATATTGTCTCTCGCCTGGCGGAGACAGGCTTTTCATCTAGTACTTTCATAAAATAAGAAAATGGGCACCTGGACTGAGGAGCTTGTAAATATTCCTTTATGCAATTTAATAAAAGCCTATGATATGATATAAACCAAATAACCGAAAAAGATTTATTGGTAATAAAATTTAATTTTCTCGATTAGGGGTATACGAAGCTTCCAAATTAGTTTATTGCCTACTGTGTCTTACCCAAGCTTAGGCAGATAAAAACGGGACTTGCAAAGTGAACACCGCAACCTTTAAGGTAGTCAAAGGCGGGCACATTTAAACGGAGGACCAAAATTCAGATTTAATATTTAGTACCCGAACAAACATATGTAAAATGAGTACTAACCAGAACTAACCGTTTTCCAAAGCAGATTTAGTATTTGGTACCTAAACAAGCCTAGGTGAACCTAGGACTATGATAAAAATACCATTTATTTACAACCATGTATGTAATAATGACATTTCACCTATCTTTGAAAGGCCTAAAGTTGACGTTTTTGACTTCTACTTTCCACCTGGGTGGAAAGTGCTCACTTTCCACCCGGTTGGAAAGTAATTTTTTTTTGTTATTTTATTAAATATTGATATTTCACAATGGTATAGTGACACACGATCATACGCATAATATAATAGGAAATGAATAAAGTGGTTGTAAATAAATAAAAAACCTCGGTGGAAAGTTTTATTTCTGTCTCGAGAAGTATAGTAGTACTAACGCATCTCTCGACAGAAATGAAACACTTTCCACCTGGGTATGTAATAGGTATACTATTATTTACTATATTTTTTTATGGACAAACGCAGCATATTACTTATACAGAGTTATTTTAAAAAGAAACTAAAAGTTAAGAAAACAGTAGTACTACATAAAATACATTGGGCTTTAAGATTAGCATTAAAATATATTACAAATAAAAAAATATAAAAAATCCTATGTTTGTAAAGAAAAATATATATATATATATATATATATATATATATATATATATATATATATATATATATATATATATATATATATATATATATATATATATATATATATATATATTATATATTATTATAATATTATATAATATATCTATATTTAGTAAAAAACACTAAAAACCGCATTTCAATATCTCAAACCGTTAAACAAATATTTAGAATTGTTGTAAAAAAAGCATTAAATTTTTAATTTAGCCTTGTATTTTTTATTTAAAAAGTGCATAAAATGTTGTTCAGGCGAAAAATATGTTATTTTTTTCGATTTAATTAATAAAAGTTGCCCCAAATATGCATTTCAAATATAATTTCTGATAAACATTATAATCCTTAAGATTCTCCTTTAAGATGATCAAAGTTAGCCATGAATTTTAATATAACCAACAAATGCCTAAATTAATGACAGGTAATACCACAAAGTAATTTTCTCTTTGTTTACGTTTTAATAACAGCGGTCTGGTAACTTTCGAAATAAACTTTAAGCTTATCATTCGATTCTGCATTAAAATAAGACTTGATTTAATAATTTAGGCCAATTTTATGAATACCATTAAAACGAAAATCCAAAAGAAAATTACACGGTGATATTACCTGTCATTAATTTAGGCCTTTGTTTGTTATATTGAAATTCATGGGTACCTTCGATCATTTTAAATGAGAATCTTAAGGATTATGATGTTTATCAGAAATTATATTTGAAATGCATATTTGAGGTAACTTTTATTAATTAAATCGAAAAATATCACATATTTTTCGCCTGAACAACATTTTATGAACTTTTTAAATACAAAATACGAGGGAAAATCAAAAATTTAATGCTTTTTTACAACAATTCTAAATATTTGTTTAACGGTTTGAGGTATTGAAATGCGGTTTTATCTAGTGTTTTTCTAACTAAATTGTAGTTATGATGAACGAGAAAAAAGTATATCTTTCCATTTAAAATAAACTAGAAAAATTAAAATATAAGTTAGGTTGCAACATATCGCCATTTTAAAAGTTTATTAGTCAACTTTTTGTAATCACCAAAACATTTGCTGAATCTGTAGGGTATTCTCTTTTAAACGAGCTTAAGTTGAGGTCAATCCGTTAAGGCATTCTAAAGATACAGCATTTTTTGAAATTAGTAACAAAAGCTTCCCCCACTCCTTTATTTACAGAGGAAATAAAAAAGGTATTAGAAAAAGTTGTAACCAATGAATCATTGACTAAAACTGAATAAAGAAATGTTCCGCTTAATAATGCATTTTGTCATTTTAAGTCAATTTTAAAAATTAGACTACTAGGTACGCCCCCTTGCGGAGGTTTACGAAAGGTAAAAATATTTCCAATGGAGTTTTCATACTCACTTTTGGTATAAGGATTTTTTTCCTGAAGCCCTGGGGTCAACAGTTTCCTATATAAGCCCGGTAGCCAGCCTTAATCAAACACCCTGTAAAAAAAAAAACAATATCACCATATTCTTTGTTAGTGAACTCTATTTTCTTGTGATTTTTCCAATAACAGATTGACAAGTGTCTAACTTTGGACAAAGGTCAAACTTGATTTCATGTGACGTAATAGTTTGAAAGCGCCAACCAGCGCCAGCGACACCCACAATGTAATTATTTTTTTTTTGCAAAACTTTATGGTGAAGTATCTTGAAAACGAAGGAAAATTTGCAAAAAAAGTATTCTTGGTTTTCGATTCAGAATTAAAAAATGAATTCGGGCCTTCATTTTTCGCCTCTACTTACCAATCACCCTGTATATATAATATACCGGATGACACAGCGGACATGTAACAGCCCAAAACTTTTTTATTTATAAAAATTTATTTTTGCAATTTAGGTGTCGCACCTGTCATAAGTACACGCTTTTAATGATTAAATAAAACCAACTTTGTCACTTGTGATTTACCCGGAAGTAACCATAAATATAAAATTTTAAATAGCACCCTGTATATATTTTTAGCCTATCTGATCCGCCTCAAAATTCTCTTTTCATCCATGTGTCACACTTGTCATTTAATTTCAAAATGGTTGCCAAAATATTTTTTTTTCCAAAATTTTAGTTGGTCATGATGTGACAATTACAAATTTCAGCTTGTAACAGGCGTCAAGAATAAGGTTTAAAAATATTAGTGATTTTGTTAATTTTTATCTAATTAATAAGAGTTAGGAATAGAGATAAATTTTTAAAATTTTAGAAATGTATTTTCTTAACGCTTATTATCTTAAAATCCAAAACAGGAAACTTTATTTTTTATTTTATGTAACTTTAGATCAAACATTTACTATTACATATAATTTATCATAACTAGTATGAAAGACTGACTTTTTTATTAAAAACGCAAAATAATACATATCTACATTTCTCTATAATAATTTTTTAGTATACCTTTGTGTCATAGATTTAATTATTAATTAATTTTTTTTTTGATTTGTACCAAAAATGGTTCTGTTATTTTATGGATCTCTTCATATTATGTTTAACATTTTTGTTATACCTATGCTGGGTATTACACTGCCTACTTGGGGCAGTATTGTTACCTATAGTTATATTTATTATAAAGATTTGCGAATCAATGTAAATATATATAGTTTTGCGATTTTGGCAAAAAGGTCAGTTGTGCATACCAATTTAAATAAATTATATAAAGTAGAAAATCTTTCATCTAAAGTAAAATTTATTAAAAATTAAAGTTTTCTATTTTGGATTTTAAGATATTAAGCGTTAAAAAAATACATTTCTAAAATTTTAAAAATTAACCATTATTTCTAACTCTTATTAATTAAATAATAGGTAACAAAATCACAAATAATTTTATTTACAACCAAAACATCTTGAAAAAATAGTAAAATTGCGTAATAGGGGATATCAAACCATCCTTCATAGTGAAATATGTTATTAGGATATTTTAATTAGACTTTAAAATTGAGAGTTTACCTGTAAATATAATGAAACATAACAGGTCTGTTTCCTATTCAGAAATAGTGTGCACTATTTTACATTTTTTTACGTACCTAAGCGCTCTTATTGAAGGTGTATTTTGGGACTAAAGGTTTACAAAAAGTGTAAAATAGTGTAGTGTAAGTGTAAACGATTTATGACTAACAAACACCTAATAAATAATTATTAATCTGCACTATATAGGCTCGTTCGAAAGTCAGTTATGCTATGAAAATATGGGCACTGCTTCAGATTCCTTAAGTTCCTTTCAATGTTGTTTTTCGATGTAGCAAAAACGAAACTTTTTATTTTGTGGCTTAGGGGAAATGATAATTTTCAATAAAATAATATGGCCAAACATCAAGCCTTCACAGTTCATGTAAATATATGGACAGCAAGAATAAAATACATGTAAATTTAGTTATTGTAATCTATACAACAAATTTTATTAAGATATTAAAAGTTTACAACTCCCTTTCCTCAGTACGGTCCTGAATAAAATTCTAATTTCAGCCAACTTAAATCTAAAAAACAAAATTTACTAATATGTAGGGATATTCGCATTGCCAACCTAAAAATGTAAGCTTGCATAAAGTATAGTAATTATTTGTATAACGTCTGTGGTGGCACTATAATCAACGAGGTTACAAAAGAACTAGAGGGAACGCAGGCGCTGAAAAACGGCAGGCGAAATGTCATTTCGGCCATATTGGTAACTCCCGGCAGTCCGAGGCGGTTTTCATTGTGTTTTCTTGTGTTTTCGTTAATTTTTTATATATGTGAGGAGTTTTTGGTGTGATTTAAAGACATTTTATAATTTTGAACAATAATGAAGAAATGTTTAGTTCCAGGTTGTAAAAATTTGGTAGATAAGATAGATGGATAAGAAGAAGGAGAATTTGGGTGGAAAAACATTTCCCAGGTGTGTATTCAACAATAATTTTATTTAACTATAATTTATGCTGTTTAAAATAAGAATATGCTTTTAATTTAAATCGTTTATTTGTTAATAGATTAAACATATAAGTTGGGTTACAAAGAGAAAAATAAGCGGCTACGGTACATTCAACCTTTTCCTATATATTTGTGTTGAAAATTTGAATAAATATCAAAATTAATGCAGATTGATATGGGTAAACTGAATTAAAAATCACTTAGTAATGAAATCTTAATTAAAATTTAGGTTGACTTTGTTTTGGCCAATAGTAGTACCTTAGGTAGCTCAAATTAATTAGTTTTAAGTTAATTTATTTTTATAATGCCAGCTTATTTTTGTTTTGTTTTTGTTCTTATCTCTTTAAAAAATTCTTTGATAAACTTGATGCTTTCAACAGACTAAAATGTATTAATTCTGCAAATAACCAATTAGAAAAAAAAATCTCTTTGACTTCGATATAACAAAATACGTGTAACATATTACAATTCTAGTGGCAATATTGGTAATTTGGTTTTATTTTGGTATGCCAGTTTTATAACCAATCTTAC
>JAHBCN010017194.1:0-19017 GCA_019359885.1 Listronotus oregonensis | reverse complement strand
ATATAATAATATATTTATATATTAATATTTTATTATAAAAATTTAAATATAAATACTCGGCGCATTTATGGCCGATTATTGCAAAAACTATCAAATTTTTTACAAAGGTGATGAGAATCATTTTTGTAGTTAATAAACTGCTCTTCATTTTCGTTTAAAGATGAATTACGTAAGTGTCATATTTTGGGAGATATCGACCAAATTAGTTAAAAAACGGATTTCCGGACTCTTGAGAGCCATTTTCAGGCCCTTGTGGACATTTTTTTATATACGATATTGTCAGAGGTTATTGTATACATTAATACCTGCAAATCAAAAAAAAAAGTGACGGCCCAACCTGATCTTCAGGTTCACACCTTCGTTTACTGTACTATCATGATAATTTAATACAACCTGCCCTGGGTTTAATACAATTTTTAAAATTCTGAATAAAAAATGGACCCATTGAATTATTCTCGTGAAATTTGCTCATGTTAATTAAATTAAATAAGTAAAAGCAGTAAAATTCAAAATTCCCATTTTTAAAAATTGTCACGAATCTAAAATATTTCTACGAGTTGGTAACACTGTGAGCAGCCAAGACAAGCACGCCCATAAATAACCAAACTGTATTTGATGCATATTTTGACATTTGAGTTTGGCATTTTAAGTTTCTAACGTCAATCACAATAAAAGTATTTATTTATTATTTTACCGTATTTTACATAAGTCAATAATTATTTTGTCTAAATTATCAGCACTAGTTTAACATGTCCAGAGAAATTTCTATGGATGAAGTGGGCGAGCACAACAGTGTTGATAGCACTTGGCTTGTTATTCATAACGATGTTTTTGATGTGACTGACTATTTAAATGACCATCCGGGTGGTGGAGATTACCTGTTGGTATTAGCAGGAACAGATGCTACAGAAAACTTTGAAAGTTATCCACACTCCAATGCTGCCAGAGAATTAATGCTTCGATTTAAAATAGGAACGTTGGTGGAAGAAGAACGTAGACCTGAAGTACCCAGGCACTGTAAAAGCATTGGTGGTAAATGATGAAACCATTTATTTAAAGAAGTTTTAAAAACTTTTTAACTTCGTGGATTGCGTCGTACCTTTTAAGATTAATTTTAATAATTATGTGCACGTAAGCATGTATTGTTTTACCGTCTTAATATACAAAATATATTATTAATATGAAATAATTCTTTATTTTAAAATAGTTCATTATTTATCATGGCTATCAATATTGACTTTAAATTTTGAAATACAAGATAATCCTCCAAAATTTCTTAAGTGGATTCATTGAAGCGTATTTTACAATTTTTTCATCTTTGAAAATTCTGAGAATTGCGGCATGAGCATGCGTCAAATATGTTTAGGGCGTAGGTCCGGGTAAAAGACCCTTAATTCTTATAGGTCAGTATAACCATAACATTTTACTGTTATATATCTATCTAACATGTTGAGGGTGTGGGACTCGCGAAATCCTGCAAATAATTGTAGGTCAATATATTTTTCGATATTTGCATTATAAAATCTCGAGTTCAAACGAAAGCGTTATTCTTGAAATTACCTATTTATCGTTAAATTTACAGGTTTTACACATACTACATTAAAAACGCCCCAATTCTTGTAATTTTTTGGTAGGTAAAAAACGTTATTGGTTACGTTAAAATGAACCCACTCACGAATTTTTAAAGGACTATATTTTATTTTAAATTGCCGGGATAGATGCCTATCAGGTTGATTGTTTTAAAGTTTATATTGACAAAATTTATACATTTTCGTAATTAGTTGAGATGATATCTCTTCTTTCTCTTGTTTGCAAAGTAATAGAAAAATTCATTAATTCCCAAATCTTAAAGTATCTGGAAAAACACAAGATCTTACATGATAGACAGTATAGAATCCGTCACAGTAGATCCACAGCTGATCTTCTTTTCTCTGTTTCACACAACTGGAACAAGTCCCGGAGTTCTTGGTGAATAGCTCACGATTGTTGCTTTGACATATCCAAAGCTTTTGATCATCGACGTATATCGGTTACTGTAGATGGTCATTCTTCCAGCTTCTACCAAATTAATGCGGCGGTGCTCCAGAGCTCAGTGCTGGCACCTACGCTGTTTTTTCTACGCATTTACCATCTTTTCTCTTCTACAATCAATCCCATTTATAGTTTTGCTGACGATAGTACCCTCCCCTATACTATAGTATTCAATTTATTAAGCCACCATGTAATTCTGATTTGGAAAACAAGCGCAGGTCATTGCAAATATCTCTTTCACAAGACCTCAAACTTATCTTGGATTGGGGCGCCAAAAATCTTGTTCAGTTTAATGCCTCGAAAAAAGAATGTTCGCTGTCGCGAAAAAGTCTGCAATGCTCATCCCTTACATATGAGCGGCCAAGTTCTGCAGAACAAAAAGTTGTTAATCTTGTCGGCGTTACTTTTGAGAATAAATCAACTGGCACAAACACATTACATCCATAGCCTCGGCAGCTTCAAAAAAGCTTGGATTCCTCTTTCGAGCCAGAAAATATTTCTCTTCTTTCAAACTGAACACTCTGTATGTATCTCAAATCAGACCCTCTTTAGAATATTGTTCTCATGTCTGGGGAATGGCGTCCCCCAGAACACTTAGCATTCTGGACTCTATTCAAAGAAAAGCCGTTCGTCTTAATAATGATCCAACGCTCACAGAAAGGCTTCCTCTTCTTGCCCACCGTCGAGCTGTATGCAAGGGCGGATTCAGAAAATCTTTAGGGGGGGCGGTCTTAGGCAAAATAACCGGGGGGTTTGAGGTTCCGGGAGTCCCCCGTTCAGGTTAGCCAACCGTCTGCCTTCATTGGTAAATTGCAAATTACGGTATAGTCCATGAAACGAACCATTTCGCCTGGCAATTTTTTCAAAATGCATAGAATGACTTGAAATTTTAACAGTAGATAGGAAATAGACCAAAGATCAAAATCTATATCATGCCAAAGGGCGCCTTCACCTTGGAGGTGGTTGTCAAAACAGCTCGAGGGTGGTAAAATGCATACTTCTCGAGTTATTTGCAATCAAAAGTCAAAGTTTTTCGTCAATATTTTTTTTTTTATCTTGGGACAGTCCACGAAGGCTGGTGCCTAAGTACTAACGTACCGTGGGTGTCTTCAGTATGGTGAGAGGGAGTTTGTTCACACGTGACTTAAATTTTTGGAGATTGGGAAGAGAAGGAAAAACTTCTGCGGGCAGCAGGTTCCATAGTCTTGACGCTCTAGGGATGAAGAAACGAAGAAAGCGGGAAGTTCGGGGCCTCTCTAACTGAACTGTAAAAGGATGCATAAAAGTTGCACTACGTGTTGCTCTGTTGGGAGCTGCCAGAGAAGGAATTAACTGGCCAACTCCTCTGAGCAGAAGCCGTGAAAATACCATAGAAGACGATAGATCCCCTACAGCTCGACGGTGGGCAAGAAGAGGAAGCCTTTCTGTAAGCGTTGGATCATTAACAAGACGAACGGCTCTTCTTTGAATGGAGTCCAGAATGCTAAGTGTTGTAGGGGGACGCCATTCCCCAGACATGAGAACAATATCCTAAAGGGTCTGATTTGGGATACATACAGAGTGTAAATTGGAAGAAGAGAAATATTTTCTTGCTCGGAAGAGAATCAATCTTTTTGAAGCTGCCGAAGCAGGATAAAAGGTGGCAGGATTAAAATGTTTGTTTTGTAAATAACTCGATAAGTATGCATTTTATCCAAAAAACTGTAAATAACAAAATTGTAGCTTAAAAAAAAAACAAATAAATTGTTTTTTTTTGTAACTCCTATGGGACCACTACAAACCAAGTTGTGGTTTGTTAAATGTTAGCTGTTATTTATCAAACACAAAATTTTAGAGATATAACGCAAGCAAATAACGCAAAATTTACATATTTTTTAAGGAAAGCCAATAATAACTTTTTTTAAAAAATTTGTAAAGACCTTTCTTTAAAAAAAAAAGGTATGTATCAAAAGAATTGAGTAAGTTATGATTTAAATAAGGTTAGAACAAAAATTTTTGAGTGCAAAAATCTTCAAAAACAATCCCTTAATTACCACCCTAATTGAAATGAGTCATAGCACTTTTTCAATTCTCTTTATTTATGTATCATAAATACATTTTAACATTTTAACCGATTTAAATTGCTTAATTAAAAAAAAAATGCAGCTGCAAGTGAAAATAAAATTTAAGAATTTTACTAAAAAATGACTTTTTCTTTAAAATAACTTGAAGCCTAAGAAAGATACGTAAAAATTACTAAGGTATCAAATTGTAGCTGTTTAAATTAAAAACATTTTGCTTATTTTTTAATTCACCGTATGACGGAAATTAAGTGAGATAAAAACGTTTAAAACGCGTGTTTATAGACGAGCACTACCTTCTTTCAGCCCTTTAGACTTACTCCTTTAAAAAGTAAAGGTTTTAAACTGTTTTAATATATAGCACTTATAGCTTTTAAAAAAACCAACAAAATGATTTTTAAAGAACTTTTTTATACAAAAATGAAGGAGTTATGCTTAAAAAACAATTTTTGGGGCATTCTAGAAGCCCAAATACATTTTTTTTGTAAATATCTTTTCATTTTAATACATTTTTTAATGTAATTGTACGTATTTTTTCTATTCTATCCATTAAATATATTTTTTTCATTAATCCATAATAGGGGTTACTTTTAAGTGTTGAATTACTTCAGCTCATATTTCAAAGATACATTTATTATTCAACTTATTTGAGCCAAGTTTTACTTGATTTAAGCTTAAATATAAAAGTGAAGTAAGTTTCGAAGGTTTTAGTAATAAGGGGTAGTTTTCACCCCAAAAAAAAATAAAAAAGCGCTCATTGGCATAATGCACACTGTAAGGGTAAGTCGAACTAAATTCCAACTTTTTATGCAAATCGATGCATTTTTTAAAAAATTCGCGGTTTTGTACTATTTTTTGCATTGTAATATTGTAAGGGGTGGATTTTTGAGGATTAAAAAATTACAAAATTAAGTTAGTAATACTTTTGAGCAGTCATTTTTATTAATTACCATTCTGTGACAATATGTTAATTTTTCTGGGGTAAATAATTGTTTTTGGGTTGATTTTTAAGGGTCGAAATATATTAGATAATGTTTCAAACAATTAAATACTTATTTTTCAACATGTTTAAGCCTAATTTTATGTAACTTAAGCTTTAGTATAAAATTTTTTAAGGTTTTTGCAATAAGAGGTAGTTTTTACCCCTAAAAAATAAAAAGCGCCTATGAGCATAATGAACATTTTGAAGAGAAGGGTAAGGTTAAGCTAAATTCCAAATTTTCATGCAAACACTGTAATAATATATTTATTTCTTAAGGTAATTTTTTGTTAAATTAAATCATAATAGGGTTTAATTTTTAAGTGCTGAAATATTTCAAATAATGTTTCAAATAACCAAAATATTACTTTTTCAACCTATTTAAGTCAAATTTTACTCAACTTAAGCTTTCATGTATAGCTTTAGCAATAAAGGGTAGTTTTCAGCCCTAAAAAATAAAAAGCGCCCATCGGCATTATATAGATTTTGCAGAAAAGGGTTAATCCCAAAATTTTCATGCAAATTGCATAAAAATTTGCATTTTGAAAAAACTGCCAGGTTTGCATTTTTTTCAGCTTAGAATAAAAATAAAAAGTTTTTAATTAATAACTAAGTAGCGTAACAACAGTGACGTTCTTCCATTTTTAACTCGTTTTTTTTATTTTTTGGCTGACGGGGGGGGTGGCGATCGCCCCATTCGCCCCTTTCTGAATCAGCCATTGGCTGTACGGGATCTGTCGCTCTTCTATAGGTATTTTCACGGCTTCTGCTCAGAGGAGTTGGCCAGTATAGTTCCTTCTCTGGCAGCTCCCCAACAGAACAACTCGTAGTGCAACTTTTATGCATCCTTTTACAGTTCAGTTAGAGAGGCCCCGCACTTCCCGCATTCTTTGTTTCTTCATCCCTAGAGTGTCAAGACTATGAAACCCGCTGCCCGCAGAAGTTTTTCCTTCTTCACCCAATCTCCAAATATTTAAGTCCTGTGTGAAGAAACTCCCTCTCACCACACTGAAGACACCCACGGTACGTTAGTACTTAGGCATCAGCCTTCGTGGACTGTCCCAAGATAAAAAAAAAATCTTCTCGTATTTCGTCTGGCAGAGCTAAGTAGGAATCGAATCCTTTTGGAATAGAATCGATCAATTCCTTCATAAAGATCCGAAGGCTGGATTACTTTTTATAATAAGAATCCGTGATGCGGATTTGTTATATAATATTAAAATGATCCGGAATTCAAAAGGAATCTATTCCGTATATTTCTAATTTAAGACAAATCGTTTACAAATGACAAAATCCGCTCTTTTAAATCTTTCATTTTAAATTTCCAAATTTTAATCCAAGATTTTTACTCAGCATCACATTGATTTTCGGAAATAAAGATAAAGTATTTTAAAACATCTGCCTATTAAAACCTTTAAATAAGGAAACACACCTAAGAGGTGATTTTTAACCAAAATATGTTGTTTTTTAGGTACAAAGAAACAACATATTAATAAAATATTTTTTGTAAGCATAGAGTGTGGTATCCAAAAACGGACATACGTTTTATTTTCATTTGATTCTAAAAGTTTTGATTGCTCGATTTTCATAATTATCTAATATGTTATCCCTAAGATAACTCTAAAGGACTTTTAAATGGGCCATTTTATTATTTCTATTTCGGGAGCCCTGTAAAAATAAATTTAAAATTTTAATACATTTTTATGTTCCGCAAGCTGAGAAATAATTATTAAACGGTAGGTACTTGTAAAACTTTCTGTAAAATTAAAATAAGATGTCTCATTAATAAGTTGCTTAAGGTTATCTCAAGAATCACATTTAAAAACCTTATGATAATCTAGAACCGCAAGTTTTGGAATACAGTTCGAAAAAATGTTCCAGTGGTTTCATCTTGATCTCAAAAATAAAATATTCAAATTTAAAGAATATTAACCAAATACTTTTTCGCTAAGTGTTACAGCACTTCAAAATAAGGCTAAAATTATATTTCGCGGCTCGGGCTCCGTACTAAAATATTTGAGGCTTGATTTGTCATTTGGATTATGTAGTATCATTGGTGTCGTAGTTACCATTTGTAAGTATAAAAACTAAAGATGATCCGGATTCGTGATCCGATAAATAGAAATTAATTTCCTGGATTAAATTTCTTTTTTCCTTCGTATTGGTGATGCGATTCCTTTACGAGGATCGTAAATCGATTCCTTTTTTAAAGGATCCCTCCCAGCACTGTCGTCTTGTATTATTTCGTCTCAACAAGACAAGGATTTTTCTCAAGTTATGAGGCTAAAGAATGAAAAGACTATCTCGTATTTTTATGGTCTTCCGTTCACACGACCAACAATTTTTGTGCACATTGTCAAAAATGTGATACAGGTAATATAAAAATTCCAATTTTAAATTTAAATGAAAAAGGTATCAAAAACGTATTAATTAAGATCAAATCAAACAGGAGATATTTTTATTTTTAAAGGAAATATAGGTATACTGGGTAATTTATTTATAAAAGATAATCCAACAAGAACTAAACCGGTCTCTTTTTTAAATATACTTGCCCTTTTATAAAAAAACAAAGATATCCATTTTAAATAATTTTTCCGGCAGAATCCAAAGACAATAATTAAATAACAATTAAATATCAAGTAAAACTGTTAAAGGACATTTTAATATTTTTTTAATGAAATGCTCTATAATATTTCCCTTTATTTATTTTTAAAACTTTTAATATTTTTTTAATTAAAAACATATATTTTTTTTACAATGTTGCACCCAAAAATTCCTGCAGTTGAACGGAACCCAAAATAAATATATTTTTATATAAAAAAAAATTTTTTAAAAAAATATTAATAAAAAAATTTGTAATTTTAAAAAAATATTAATTGTAAAAAAATATAAAATAAAGAAAAAAAATTTAATAAATAATATATATATATATATATATATATATATATATATATATATATATATATATATATATATATATATAAAACATTCTTTACGTTACAGGGCAGGGGTTAAATTATTACGTTGTGGCAAGGCTGTATCTTTTGAATCGTTTTCTACCGCAGAGTTACGGTCTATCTGATGCTCAAAAATGCTCAATTTTTATAAAATGTCAAATCCCGGACACATCGACCTGAAGCACCACGTTAAAACATTTTTAAATTTCTGTCGGTACTGGACCCCTGCAACTGGTACAGCATTCTTTTTTTGTATTTATGCGTTTTGGGGGTGTATGGTGTCCATCAAACAAAAAAAAAAAAAAATTTTAATGATTTAGAAATACAATGGCGCTAAAATGAATATTCTGAAAAAATTAAGGTCCCCCCAAAAGGGTACCCTTTTTTTTCAAAAAGGTTAAAAAGGCGTAAAACTTGTAACTTATAAAAACTATAACTACATTACCAAATATATATATATATATATATATATATATATATATATATATATATATATATATATATATATATATATATATATATATATATATATAAGTAAGGAAGTCTATCGAAAATTTTAAACAGAAACCCAATAGGGGGTATCGATAAAATGGGTTTAAAGAAAAACTTTTTTTACTACCCGACTTTCGGAAAACTTTTTCCTTTTTCAAGGCTACAATACAGAGACAGTTTTTTAAAGATAAAAAAATATTTTCTTTTATAAAAAAAAAGGTGATTTAAAAAAAAAACAGATATAAAAAAATTCTATAACTTCCCAAAGTGATTTAAATTGTGAACAATCTTATATAACTTATAAAATTCCCCCCTTTATCAGTCACTTTACAAATACAACACATTTATTTTTTATGATTGATCAAAAAAAGTTGACCGACATTTTGTTGTCCCGGGTTTTTGGTTGGAACCCAAACAGGGTCTGCTTTACAATTAATTCTGAAGGTAGAAGGGATGGCCGAACTGAAAGGTACGCATATTTACATGCCCAGTGTCGACTGAAAAAGGGAAAAAATTTCGCGCCATTGGTGGGGATAAATTTTTTTTTTAATTTTTTTATTTCTTTTCTTAATTTTTTTTAAATTATTATTATAGTGTCGGCCTCAATGGGGGGCCAATCCTCTCTCCTCTTACTTTTCCCTTGTGCTTTTTAAAAAATTATGTGTCCCTCTCACTTGTCTTAAAATGGCTGAAAACTATATTCAAAAAAAAATTTTGAAAAAAAAAATTTTTTTTTTCTTTTTTTAATAAAAAACCCAACAACAACTGAACTTTGACTAAATTCCAAGAACATTAGAAAACTTAAACAAAAAAGATCTAAATGAAATTTTCCCTTTCCCGTTAACCCTTTAAATTTAAAACTCCCCCTTTTTAAAATTAAATATTACATACACTTGTCTGTCCCCAATCAGCTTTTTTTTATCTATTATTATTCTTGTTTTTTTAACAAAAAAAAAAAGAAACCAACCCGTCACTCGTCTGTCACACAAGCGCCGATGTTGGCTGTTAACCACGTAAAAAATTTTATTTAAAAAAACAAAACTCCCTACTGGGTAGACAACCGGAGGCACACTCCCTTTTGGGGCATTCGACTGTCCACAGCCCCCTTTACATGAAGGCTGCTGCACTGTCGAGCAGGGGGGTTTTTTTTTAAAAAATTTAAAAAAAGTAAATTTCATTTAGTATCTTTTCTTGTTTAAGTTTTCAATGTTCTTGGAATTTAGTCAAAGTTCAGTTGTTTTGGGTTTCTTTATTAAAAAAAAGAAAAAAATAAAATTATTTTCTAAAATTTTTGTTTTTTGGGGGCCCCCACTTGGGGTGGAAAATGGGCGACCAAAAATCCACAAAGGGGGGGAAGAGGGGGAGAGAGGTATTGGCCCTTGACCGCACTATTTATTTAAAAAATTTTAAAAAAAAAATCACAAAAATTAAAAAAAAATATTTACTCCCACCAAAGGAGGTGGGGCCAAATTTCCTTTATCGACACTGGGGGTGTCCTATGGGATTTCTTCGGACCCCACCCTTTAGTAATTAATTGTAAAGAACCTCTTTTGGTTAACCAATGAACCGGACAACAAATGTCGGTCAACTTTTTGTTGATCAATCATAAAAAAAAATGTGTTGTATTTGTAAAGTAGACTCATAAAAGGGAAAATTTTATAAGTTATATAAGATTGCTTCCAAAATTTAAATCACTTTCCGGTTTTAAATTTTTTTTTATCTGTTTTTTTTTTTTTTAAACACTCTTTTTTTTCTTAAAAAAATTTTTTATTTTTCTGTCTCTTTTTGTGTTTAAAAAAGGAAAAAAGGGGGTAGTAGAAAAAATTTTTTTAAGCCCCCGTATACCCCCCTATTAATTTTTTATATATATATATATATATATATATATATATATATATATATATATATATATATATATATATATATATATATATATATATATATATATATATATATATATATATATATATATATATATATATATATATATATATATATATATATATATATATATATATATATATATATATATATATATATATATATATATATAAAAATGACCTCTAATTTTTTTTTTTAATTTCAATTCCCTTTTATTCTTGCGATTCGTCGACAAAATTTTATGACATATTTTGCCCAAGAAGTTGTTTATAACGCCTCCCTTTGACTTCAAACACTTTCTTACTCTTTTAAACCTCCATAAGAAAAGTCAACTGGAGTCAAATCTGGTGACCGGTTCACCTGACCACCTTTGCCTATCTATGTAATTACAAATATTATATCATAATAATTAAGGGCCTGTACCGTATAATGGGGTGGAGCTCCGTCCTGCTAAAACGAAATGTTATGTTCCTTGTTTTTTTAATAAATATTTTAATTATCATTAACACGTCTAAATTACCAAGAGACTTAAAACAACAGTACGGACTACGATGGAAATGCGTGCTAGTCTATTTCGTAGGCAATTTGTGATAATTTACAAAAAAAATAATGCTTTAGATATAATCTTATTGCTAATCGGCAAAGTTGTTTCAATAAAAATGCTCATTATTTTTAATAGTTATTTTTAATTACAATCCTTAAGAGTAGAGCATAATGGTAGATAATTATTGTAAGATGTTATTTTTATATCTATTATAGGTAATAAATTGAGTTTTTAAAAAAAAATATAGTGGAAAAAAGAAAATTATATAAAAGGACGCACATACTAACAAGTAGAAGTAATAATACCCAATTAATTAAAAAATGAACACAAATGTGTACAAGGTAACAAAGAAAGATAAATAACTAGCATGTGAAATTTTATTTTGAAGTAAGAAATGATTAAAAATAGATTTTGCAATTCTTTATTTTAACAGATATTGTGCCTCAAGTTCAAAGACTTATATTCCTCATTTTAGTGACTTTGAGATGAAGCGAATTGTGGGCTTACATATCAACACTGACATCTGTTAAACAGAACTATATCAATGAAAATGTATGAATAAGTTTCGATCGATGTCATCGTTGTCCGGCAGTCGGTTAAGTACTAAATACAGCCTTAAACTTTTTGCCCTTAGGGATCGTTTCAGTTCTACTCGAGCATGGTTGCAATGGTGCAAAGACAGACTTCTGAAGGATCAGAAATGGAACCTGGTGATCATTAGTGATAATCGCTTTTTGGGGGTTTTTGCATGTGACCACGTAGTAATAAGAAAAAAGCGGAGAAGCCTAATTTGTCCGGGATTGATCAAAATCCCGAATGGAAATTTTCTAGCCGGGATATCGAGATGGGGGTTTTCGCATTGTGTTCAGAAAAGGGCCCAGAAAACAACTCTAAAGTCTGATTTATGCATTTTTTTAAAAAAAGCCTTCGGGAAAATGTTTAATGCATCATTACCCCATTATAGGAACAACTGGAAACTCGGTAAAATTTCTCGGAAACTCGGAGAACCCCAAAGCACACCCGGGTAATTCTAATGCCGGAATCGAGTTCGGCACCCCCAATAACCCCCGAGTAACGAGTTTGGAGCAATTTTCAGGCATGCTGCCATTTCTCTCTCAATTCACCCCCCAAACACCCCCACAGAGCCACCCCCGAGCACCCTCGGGTAATTCTGATGTCAGAATCGAGTTCGGCAGCCCGAAAAACCGCCAAGTAACGATTTTCGAGCGATTTTTTCGAGTTTGCAGTCATTCTTATAATAGTGCAAGTAATGATGCAATTGGAAAATGCATTTTCCGGCCCAGAAGGCATTTTTCAAAAATTAACCAGACTTCCTAGAGTCGTTCTCTGAGACCTTCCTGAACACAATGCAGAAAACCGTATCTCGATATCTGCTGGCTAGAAATATTTCCGCTATTTTTCCTAACTTCCCTGGACTAATTTACAGGTTGATATGGAAAGATATGTTTATAACACAGTAAGTATGATGGTGTAAAGCGCGCTTTTTTTTTTTATTTTAAGGGGGTTTTTTACCTCTAAAATGACAATTTTTTTAATAAAAAATTGCAGTTTTTACTTTGAATGACCACAAAAATTTCAAAATGAAAAAAAAAATATATATATAAAAAACGTTTGGGGCAGGTTTTTTTTTAATTCTTGATAAATTCTAATGTATTTTTTCGATAATTTTGGCTGAGATCAGTGATTCCGCAAATTGCCTATTTTCAAAGACGCCCTGGGAAAAGCTCCGACACCGGCTTGTTTATTAATATTTTTTCACAAAAAATTTAAAGAGTGTTGTTAAAACCATACTTAATAATGTTCAGAAGGTTTAAATAAATTTGCTTACGCCATATTGGTAAAAAAATCATATAAAAGGTGTTTTTTCACGTTTAACATTTAACCCCCCTCCTTTAATTACGTATCTTGCCAGTTACACAAACATGACAATTTTAAACACAAACCCCCGTGGGAAAAAGTTTTGAAAAATTCTCCATTTAAAATTTACAAATTTGTAAAGTTCGTCTGCTTATTTTTTTAGAAATTAAAGTGCTCCTTTTTTCCCAGAATATTAAAGCAAGTTGTAAAGTTTAAAATCTAAATAGTTATTAGTTTTTAAATATGAATATGTAATGCAAATAATAATTTATTAAGCAAATTAAAGGCGGTATTCTAGTCTTGAGGCATGAATTTCAAGCGTTTTTTGAATTAAAAAAAAATTTTTTTTATTTTTTATTACTTGTTTATTTTTATTTTAAAAAATTTTTTAAAAAATTTTAAAAGTTAAAAATTAATATTTCAAAAAGTTGTTGGCTGGTAAAGTGGAGGGATCCAAAAAGGGTCCCGGGGTTGCAGGATTCCAACCCTTCTGATCACCTGAAAAAAACAGATTCTTAATAAAATGTCCTTTTCCTAAAAAGAAAAAACAAATGTTTCATAAAAAAAAAAAAATTTTTTTAGAAATACTTAAAATAAAAATATTGACTTAAATCTGCTTAATGATATAGAGAAATGTATAGAGAAGCTTCCCACAAAAGTTTAAATAAATCGGTTTAGTAGAACTTGAGATATCATGCACGCCAGCTTGATAAAAGAAGTTTTAAGCAAAATGCGTTTAAAATTTTAGGTTAATTTTTAGGTAGTCTAACAGATAGAACAATACATATTACTAACATTTCTTTTATAGGCGCTTCTGGCTGCATATATCGGGTTTTCTTCTACCTCAAATTCAATATTTAACGAATTCCTTTCCAAAGATAAGCACTTCTTCTTGGGGACTGAAGGTCGAAGCTCAAACTTTATATTCTGCCATTTGAAAACAACACTTTAGTATTAACTTTAAAACAATTCAAATTTCGGTAAACCCTTTTAAGGATATATTTTTGAATATCTAAACTATCGAAATATGAATTTTTTTTTTTTTTTTACTTTATAGACCAGAGTTTATTAATATAACGGGGTTATGACATCCGCCATATTGAAAAACACTTCTGTGACGTCAAGTAGGGCCAACTTCGGCCATGTTGGATTTTATGACGGACATGCGTAGAATTGAGAAAAAAACGAAAAACTGCTTTTATACTGACGAACAAAATTAATTGATTTACAACAATATGCATAAGTTATAGTGAAAATATAAATGTAATTTAATTATTGAAATTAAAAATTAAAGCGACAACACGACGATGGCGTACCTTTTCGATGGTACCTACCTACTACATTAAACATTTTAAAAATGAAAAAAAAAATTAAAACGTTGTAGAAAATACTGATGATTGCTTATATTATAATAACGAGTGCCTACTCAATTTTTGAAGACACGATATTGAATTATTAACAGCTTTCTTTTCTTTGATAATACCCATGTAGGTATACGACTTTTTATAAAATTTTGATGAGCGAGTAAGGTAGCGTTTAAGTATCATGTAACGAATTTGGGGGAAGGGGGGTCTTGTAAAACGTTACAGGGGCGGGAGAGGGGGTTTGAACTGCGCATTACAAATAGTAACATTGTTTTTAGGTAAAAATGCTCACTTGATGGTTACATAACGTTTTACAAGGGGGGGGGAAGGGGTACAGAAAAACGTTACGGCATGTCACATGGGAGGAGGCGGGAGTCAAAAATTTCCAAAAATTGCGTTAAGTAATACTTGAACGCTCCCTAAAAAAGGTTGTGGTTTTATTTTTTTTTCCTGAGACAGTTCACAAAGGCTAAGGTATATAAAAGTATTAGTGTGTATCACAAGAAACTTAAATTTTGATGAAAAAGGGAAAAATTCTGCAGGTAGCAGGTTTCATAATCTAGACACCCTAGGGATTAAGGAACGAACAATGTAGGATTATAAAATATCTTACTCAAGATGAGATATTGGAAGACATAGAATAATAACTTTTCTCTTTAGGGATTTATGATGGTTTTTTGTATTACTTTATAAAAATATAAACCCATCCATTAATCTGAAATTTATTTTATTTTAAAAACTAATTTTACTTACAAAAACTTGTTATTTATTTACTTACAGACCATACACTGTCTTGATATTGCAGAAATATAGCAAGATTTTCCACTTTGGCAATAAAATGAATATAAGTATGTAAAAAAATGTAAATAAAGGTTTACTGCTACAAAACTAAACTGTATTTGTTTCACAACCACAACACTACAATACATTACAATAAGGTACAACACAACTGAAATTTTTACATTTTGAAATAGATATGGAAGAAAAGAACACAGTGCTTAGTGGTATTATTTAATAATATTTTGTGGTATACTATATATCACATTCTAAAACATAAAAATCATTTCAACAATAAAATCCTTATTATACAAACACAAAAATTTCACTAATAGTTTTAGTATAAAGCTTTTTGTTGTTTTCCATTAAAATCAACCAAGTTATTAGTATATTTCTATAATAAGAATAATAATAATAATCAAATCTTTATTTTAAAATTACATATAAACATACATAAAATAAAATAATGTCAAAAACGAAATAAAAAAAGCAGCTAATAGTTTACAATTCTCAAAAAAATATTAATTTAAATTATAAGGTTCAATAGCTACCAGCACCTTAAACACATTTTTTTTTAATTTTTGTGTGGTGTCCATTTGTTGTGGGTAAACATAAAATCGAATGCAATTGTAGTATGCCCCATTTTCGTACATTGTCAATCTGTGTCTCGGAAAGGTATACTTTAATGTTTTTGTAGTGTAAACTGCTTGAGGCTCGCTACCCCTAAATAACAATCTGTTTTTACAGAAAAACAATAAACATTCCTGTTCTAAACTGCAGTGACAGTTAGAAGACCATTTTGTTTAAATTTACCTTTGCATGTTTCTTTAAATTTAAGACCAAGAGTCATTCTTTTATTTATTTAGCATAACATCTAACAGGCATCCATTTATAAGACATTTACCCTTATATATAACAATTATTGAGTAAACAAAGAACAAACAACACTAAACAATGAATAAAATTCGACCTAACCCTTAATATTAGTAAGTATATTAGTAAACAATAAAATCCTAATCACTTTAAAATATTGTTCGGCACTAATTGCCAATGTATCCAGTTCGTCAGAAAGTTGGTTATATTGGCTGCACATTGTGTGAATAGGCGATCTTCTTATTTGGTTGTTGGCTGTCCTTGCAAGATTAAACAAAGAATTAGATATTGTGTTCTTATTTAGTACTCTAAAGTTTGACTTACAAGTTCCTCGCAGTCCACTTCATTTCTACACAATCTAAACAAAAACTTCAGTGCAAGGTAGGTTTACATCAGTTAAGTTTTTACTTGTGAAAGGCAAATCTAAAAAATATAAGTTATAATTTAAAACATGTCTTTTTCAATATAATATACCAAGTAATTGGTAGATAAGTATCTAAAAAAAGTAAAATACAATTAATGAATGTAACTAACCGCAAACTCAGTAAACGTAAAAAATAATGGGGAAAAATATTAAATACACATTCTGTAGGTAGATTAATGCATTTTTAGATTTCTTATAAAATTTTACCCATATTCTTATAGCATATACCTAAAGTTGATCAGTTCTAAATATAAGCAACCTAATATTGAGATATTTACTTTCTTGACAACAAATTACTACAATTAATATTACACAAAAATTTCAATTTACTTACTAATAAATGTGTAACTACATCCAGACTTGTAAATAGTCACTGGTGGACTTAAAAACTGTGTCTGTGTTATCCGAGGTGTAATAATGCAAACTGAATGGAACTGCTATAATAAAAAAATACATGTTAGTAATAGCAGCATTTAGGTATATATCATATTTTTTTTTACCTTGCCTTCTTTTATTAATCGTCTTTTTCATTTTTGATCAGGATCTAATAATAATCACATGCTTTGCAATTCTTCTGGAACCGACATATAAACATCGTCTTTTTTAACATGCTCCCAACAAATAACAGAATCCTCATGGTGAACACAACTTTTTGGTCTATTGCGCACTAAAGACTTATTAAAACTAGACAACTAAACACTACCAAACACAATATAATAAAAACAGTCAAAAACCAATAAAATAACAACTTCGTACATTAATTTATGCAAAAGCTTCGACTTGTGGCACGACTTTGTCCACAGCTGATAATGCTAATAAGTTTTAGTGTTACCCGACAGGGCCGCCAACACAAACCGTACTTTTCACACCCTCACGTCTTGGACTTTTGCTATCACCGCTCTCGTCGATGTCATAACCTATTTAGATTAATAAACTCTGATACCCCCTTAACGTTACACAGTTGAAAACAAATCAAAATTTTCTTAAAACGTTTATTTTTACTTGTTTTATGGTCATTAGGGTGGATCGAAAAACGCGTCTTTTTTGCTATACAATTCTAATAGTGCGGAAAACTTGCGCATAGGCGTATTATAAAGAACAAAATATTAAAAACAATTTTTTTTTTAATTTGAAATCGCGCAAAATGCCTGAAGTTTCAAAAAATTTCAGAATACCAGTAAATTTCAAAAAAATACAAAAATTCCCCCAAAAATATTTTTTTGTTCTAATAGTAAAAAAAATGTTTTTCAGAGTCCTTAACGCATACAAAAAAATTGTTGGACTCATTTTTGTTTAACTGAATTCGCGCAAAAGGTATAAAGTTGCGGGTTGTATTGTAAAAAAAACGATATTTCATGATTTTCGACGACTTTTTAACATGTGCCAAAACCTCTTTTTAATTTGAAATTCTGTAAAAACCATTCAAAATAGTTTTCCCAATACAGAAAAAATACTTTTAGACCTGTTATTCCGTAACTGTATTCGCGCAAATGGTCTAAATTATAGTATAAGTTGCCATACAGCCCGAAAAAGCCGTTTTCCATATCTGATAAGTGTTTATTTAACACACTAAGGTTTTTAATAAGACTCTAACAAGTAATTTACAAAACAATTATTAGCGAAACATATCGTATTGCAGCCCTCCGCTTATTTCAACATTTAATCTGTGCTGAAATGATCCAGGACTCACGGCGAGGACGTGGCTGCAAGGCGAGTCCCACCCCCACCCTACCCAATTATCCAACCAAAGTGAATTTTATTAACAATATTTACAGTAACTATTTACTTTGTACAATGCATGTGCTCGTTGTGGGCAAAATGTTATTTACATAGAAGCTCCTTTGAATTCAGACTTTGAATTAAATTTGGGCATCAGCTATCTTGATTTTAACGTAGCTTTGATACGAGTATAACCATCTCGATTTTCATGCCGGCACACTTTTTCTGTTGCTTCTGTAACCACTTTTACACACCTCTCAACTGACTGGGTGTGGCATGGGAATTTGAGGTAGTTAAAGTCTGGTAGAGCTTTGTCTTTCAATAAAGAAGCAAAGTGTTCAGTTGGCATCTTGGACAGTAGTAGCGGCGGTGTTAACTTGCTGATTGACCAATCAATTAGTTCGGTTTAGTCGTTTGCACTAAAATTTATTGAAGGTACTTTAAAGTCTCTTACATATCCTTCAGCTGATGGCTCATTTCTGGAAATAATAATTTTCCTGTAGCCAAGTTCTCTTATGTGTGGTCTCTCATCCATTATCATGGCCAACATCATATTTTCAGGGTGGCAGAAGAATGCGTTCCTTTGAATAACTGGATCAATGATTTGCTTGATATTGTCAGTTGAGAGGTGTGTAAAAGTGGTTACAGAAGCAGCAGAAAAAGTGTGCGGGCATGAGAATCGAGATGGTTATATCAGAGCTACTTTAAAATCAAGACAGGTGTCCAAATTTAATTTAAAGTTTGAATTTAAAGGGGCATCTATGTAAATAACCTTTTGCCCACAACGAACACATGCATTTACAAAAAATGTACTGTAAAATTGTAAATAAATTCATCCTGGTTGGTTGGTTGGGTAGGGTGGGGTGGAACTCGCCTTGCGCCACGTCCTCGCCTGAGCCCTTATTTCAGCACAAATTAAATGTTGAAATGGCGAACTGCCATATGATATGTTTGGCTAATATTTTTTTGTAAATCACCTGTTAGAGTCTTATTAAAACCTTTGTGTGTTAAATAAACATAAGATGGAAAAAGCGTTTT
>JAHBCN010017193.1:0-18605 GCA_019359885.1 Listronotus oregonensis | reverse complement strand
ATTAGCAATTATGCCTCCTCGAGAGGCTCCCTACAGAGTAAAAACAAATGCCACTTTCAGGCATCCCGGGACAGTCCAACTAGACGAGCCCCAAACTTCTTATTTTGTTTGTTTCTTTATCCCTAGAGTGTCTAGGTTATGAACCTTCTGCCTATAGAGATCTTTCATTTTCCTTCAAATGAACAAATCTTAAAGCCACGTGAGAATAAATTGCCTCTTAACTCACCTAAGATAGAATAGAACTTAAATAGAATTTATCCATTTTTTTAAACGGCCTAACAAAAAATGTCATTTATTCAATAGAATACCTTATTTATTTGATCAACTGTAACAGCTTATCGGCAATATCCTGTAAACTTGAAATCAATGGTACTTACTGACGATTGCGTTATAAAGTATGCTGGAGTTATTTTTTGTTTTATTTGATTTTAATTGATTTAAAGTTTGCAAAATCGCATAAACATTAATGTGTACAGTTTGCGACAAGAGACAATAAATAAGGTGCGTCAAAATTTATAAACAAAATGGTACTTTATTTTTTATCAAATAAAAAAAAAATGGGTTAAATCTTATTTTCTGTAAGTGATTCAATTAAACTGCTATTCTGGAGCTTTAATTTCCAAGAAAAATATATCGTGTCTGGTAATTTATTAAATTACAGTGCCTCAATCTTAGAGACTTCCAATTTAACTATTTTACGATTTTGACAAATAGGGTTGCTGTCTACAGTCAAAGCTCCTTATTCGCGTTTCCTTCATTCGCGTTTTCACTATTCGCGGATTAAAAAATTGCGACCCAATTCCTTTATTCGCAGCTAAAGATTTCTTCACTCGCGGATCTATTCGGTACATCGGTACATACACATTGATAAAAAGGATTTCAGTATGTATATATCCAACTGAATATCCTTTGTAAACGCGTCGTCAAATGGACTCATACCCGGAATTGCGAATGAAATAGGACGAGATAGGTTCGAACAGATATAATCAAGTGACATTTAAAAGCTGCTTGAATCGCAAGATGAAGATTTAACTAAAACCGACATGGAGGAAATGTTAAATTTACAGCCCATTGAAGAAGGGGCTTTTCAACAAGCACGGGAAACATAACATTTAAGTTAAAAAATCTATAAATAAAGGTTTAACAATGGCAAATGTGCTTTGTGACTTTTTTATGAAAATTTATCCGTCTATGGAACGAAATCTTATTTTTAAGAGGAAATTGCTAATGCCACTGCTAAATATCAGTCTGAATTGAAGAAGCTTTTAAAAACTACCAAGCAAGAAAAAATTACAAGATTCTTTAAACCATTACCTAAGCCTGAAGATAATAATTAATCAATATGGTCAAAAACTTTAATTAAATTCATTTTTTTATACTTGTTTTTTTTATTTTATCATCTAGAAACGTATTCCCTATAATCCCAAATAAATTTCCATTCCATATTCACGGTTTTTATATTCGCGGCATATTTACGGAACATAAACCTCTAAAGAGCCTTTACTGTATCTACATATTATATTAGGTATCCCCTTTGATCTTCACGGGCTATTTTCTGAATCACACTGTATAATGTCAACTACAAACCTACCAAACCACACGTTGTTTATTAGTTTTTAAAAATTACACAAAAACAATTTCTTTTTTAAAAGACTAAGGGTTTACATTTTGTGGGAAATTTTTTTAAAACTAAAAAAAAGCAAAGCTTTTATGCAGAACTCGAAAACTGTCCCAACCCTTATTATGGTTAAGATGAACTAACACGCAAAATGAAATAACTATTTGAGCGATACATGGTATATTTAATAAAACTATTTTCCTTTAAAGAAACAAAGCCAAATTGTTTTTCTACATTACGATCGATTTGATTACTGGTTTGAAATCCATTGAAAAAACCGAAAACAGAAAAGCACACCCACCATAATAATAGACATCACCCTTATGCACGACCGAAAACACTGCCAGCCTACTGAATGGTTAGTAACATGCAGATCACAAATAACCTCTTATACATTTAAATGTTATTTGTTTTCATTTCTAGATTGTTATCTTGACCACACGGCTCTTATTTGCGCTTGTTTTTATCTGTAACACGTCGTTGTAAACTCGATGTTGCCAAATTTTCCTGCCTAACCTAACAATGGGTTTCGCTTTGTAACACAGGCAAACCATGAAATGGCCCTTTTTCTTCTTATTGGCATTTTGGAGCTTAACCGATATTATAAATTTCGTTTTTTTTATCCTGCATTGCCTGAAGTTATTTAAATCCTATACTTAAGGCGTTAAATAATAAAAAATTTTTTATATCAAAATGCATAAAAATTTATTAATTGGTACTAAGCTACAGTGCACTACAATCTTGAAATTTAAAAAAATTTCAAAATGTTCTTAACAGTTAATATTGAAAACTAAAAATTCAGTAAACGAAGTTTAGGACCTGAAGATCAGGTTGGGCCGTCAATTTTTTTTTTTTTTGAAGGTATCCATGTGTTTTTGGGACCGTAAAAATATCATACGTAGAAAAGTCCGCAAGGGCCAAAAAATGGCCCTCAAGACCCCGAAATTCTTTTTTTAAACTTTTTTTTCCGATATTCCCTTTATGACACTTACGTAATTCGTTTTTTTGACAAAAATAAAGAGCAGTTCATTAGTGCAAAAATGATTCCCATCACTTTTGTCAAAAATTGAGGGTTTGAAAAAACCGCCATTAACGCCCCCGGTATTTTTTGCACTTCCCCCGCACCCTCAAAAGGGGCGTTCTAAGCTACTTACACTTTAAAGGGGGCGACGTTTTAAGTTCCCTACGCAAAAATGCTTTTTTTTTTCGTAATTCAAAGTCATTAAAAAAAGAAATCGGCGAAATATCTTGTCACTGTTTATTTTTTTTGTTTCTCTAGAATATTGAAAACTCGAGCCAAAATCAGTTTTGGCTCGATATTTAACCCTCCTATCGATCTTTTCCAAAATTTTTTTATAAAGAGTGGGTTTTTGCAAACCTTTTTGGATAAGGGGGTTTTTAAAGGTGTTAAAGGGGATTCCAAAACCAATAAATATTTTTTGTGTATTTTTTAAAAAAACAATGTGTTTTTCTTTTGGGGGTTTTTTTTATTTTCTGAGTTTTTAAAATGTCGCCCTTGGGAATTAATAGATAATCAAGGACCAAAATTGGCTTTTAATGCACATCATTTAAGTTTAGATTGCCCCTTTTCGATGGCACCCTTTTTTTTTCCAAATTGTTTTAAATTTTTCGGACCCAGAAAATTCTTACCCCAATGAAAACCCCGACATTTTTTTGATGATTACTTTCTTTTCGTGCTTTTATTTTGTGGTTAACAATTGTATCAAACTAAAGATTACAATCTGACCTTTTTTTTCAATAAATATATTAAGTACTTTATCGACGAAGCTGCAAGGCAGCACTTATCGGGTGTTTTTACAAGTGCAGCATTGGCTCGCGAACGAACTGCCGCCAAAAGAATGGGGTGAAAAAGTACAGGAGATGAATTTTCGCCGGTCTAGGGCGACTAAAAAGCCGGCACATCCGGATCTGTTGAAAATAATTTCTTGTCAGTGTAAAAATGGGCTGTAACAAGCAATGGTCTTGATGAAAAAGGACTAGAGTGCAAAATTATCATGTGTGGTTCATGTCATTCCCGGTTTTAATTACAAGGATATGAAAAATAAAGATGGGAAATTTTAACAAAGGGGGAAGGAGAAGAAATGGATGCCTGTGAAGATAGAGAGACAGGGGGTAGAGCCAGAGACAAAAAGGGCAAAAGGAAGAAACAGGGAAAAAAAAATAAACCAAGAGAAAGAAAGTATGGACAGAATAGACCAGGAGGAGATTAATGGTGCCAACCAGGAATGATGCATCGGAGACAAGCGTGATGGAATGGTGATTTTGGGAAATGTTTTGCCCCTTATTTCTCAAAGGTTTTTACCAGAAAAAATAATCACGTTTCCAACAACCCAAAAATTGTTGGGGAAATAGATCATTCGTAGAGGTACGGTCATCGCCTGCAATAATTTCGTGAATAGGGAAAAAAAGGGTAGCGCCATCAAATTTAAAAGATTTAGTTTAAAAATTTTATTTTTTTCATTTTAAAGGGTTTTCTTGACAACGGTGACTTGCCACCTGGAATGTAATTTTTTTTTTTTTTTGGGTTTTTTTGGGACGCTTTTTTCTTTTTCTGTTTCAGGGGGATTCACAAAAAATTTTACACGAAAACGATGAGCATCTTTAGGAAGCGAAAATTTGTCTCCAATAGGGTCGATGGAGTTTTCGTTCTAAAATAATGTTGTTTAAGCATATTTCCTGGAGAAAGAATATCTACATAACTGTTTTATTCAAATTTTTTTAAAGAAAATGACTTTTGAGTTTTATTTATAATATTCTGTATGCCATTTATAATTGGTAGCATTGTATTAAATCGCTATTAAATAAAAAAGTTAAAAAGCCCCCTTTTATTTCTAAATTATTATTATCCCATTACTTATTTTTAATGATAAAAAGTCAAACATAATTTTAAATCAAAGCATTTAAAAGTCCTCTAATGACCTTTTAGACAACATTTGGCAACATCAGGGAATAATATTTCATACAAGATTTTTAAGGGGGTTTTTAATGAAACTAAACTCCTTCGAGAAAGCGGGCCCGACAATGCACAATGCACATGCACGCTGATTACGCTTTTTATCATTCGCAATTAAACACCGATTCAAAATTATTGTTAGTTTGCATGTTAGCCCTTGATCCATTAAAAGAACATTGGTTAAGGTAACGTTTTTTTAGAAAACCTGTTGAACAATTCTTATGACTGCTTTTTGTTTCCAAAGTTATTCTATCCATTTTTAATGATTTTTTTCAAAACCATTAACTTAATTCTTAATATTTTAAAAAACTTTTTTCCTGTAAATACCTAGTTATGTAATTTAAGTTGTTTTTTTCTAGAATTACTGTCAATTAACTTCAATTGCAAGCGTGGGAAGGGGACGAGCATATTTTTTGATAACTTGATTTTTCAGTTAGTGGGATATGTAATAACCCGGGATTTCCAACATCAGTAGTCTTTACACATTCTTAGAGATAATATGGGGCTTTTGTTTAAATAAAACGTAAATTTAAACCATGAAGTCGTTAAATACAGCTACCAGTCAGAACAATCGAACTACATTTTTTTTTACTGAGATGAGGGCCCTTTAATATAACCTGCAAAAATTTTTCGTTACCAGGAATTGTATCTTAACGTTACTGCAATGGGATATCTAAAGCAGGTATGTTGGGATGCAGATTTTTTACATTCGTGGATGGGGAATAGGATCTTGTTTTTTTACAAGAAATTATAGGGGAAGAAGTAAAATAGCAAGAATAGTATTTATTTAATAATTTTATAACCTATTTTAATTACTTGGGGTGGAAGTTGAAAATTGAAGCATTATATTTATTAAAAGAATATTGCCACCTTGTCGAGGTCAAGGTTCACACATTAAATCCGCGCATTAAACAATTGCTGGCTTGGAACACTTAATAACCGAAATGCTCATATAGTTCATACGTTAACATTAATTATTCTTCGCTGCTGTCCTACATGATTATTACACTCTGTAGTATGCAATATTCGGGCTGACTAGTACAAAAAAACTTTCCAAGATAAGAATAAGTAAACAACCTTTTCGATGGGCCTGACGCGGCATGAAACGGTTACTCATTGCATTATTTGTACTGGCTGGTAGAACAGAGTTTTATTTTGGTGTCGTTTTTTTCTGTGGTGCGTTTAAAAACGTAAAATCTAATTATGCCTAAGGTAGAAGTTAAAAACGTGTATGGAATAGAATAATAGACAGTGATAGTGATGAGGATATTCAAATATTGCCATCAAAAAGGCCAAAAAGTTCAAAAGACTCCAAGACTGATAAGATTTTACAAAAATTAAAGGAGATCAGGCAAGATTTAAATAATTTGCACTCGAATTCAGAGAGTGAGGAGAGCAGTATTGAAGAAGGTAGGTTTATACTGATCTAGGAAAGATTGACTTTATGTCTCTTCCTTTAATTCAAAAATCACCCGTTTTTTTTTTTTTTTTTTTTTTTTTTTTTTTTTTTTTTTTTTTTTTTTATGAGAAATGATTGAGTTAATGTCTCTTTCTCTACTTATAACAGAAATGATTGACTGTAATGTCTCTTTTCTATTTATGGCTGAGAAATGATCGACTTAATGTCTCTTTTCACTAAAATATTTTTTAGGGGATCCAGAACCTATCGGGAACGAGATATCTAACAATAATTCAGGAAAATTTTCGGATTTTCTAGGAACGAATCCTGAAGAAACAGATTTGTTAGGTAGGCCTATACATAACGATATTTCCGTAAGATGGAATTTTTATTTGAAAAAAGGTCTAGATAAGAAATTATACAATCTTTACAAAAGAAGTACCCGTAGTAAAGAATTGTGAATCACTATGTGCACCAAAAATGAATAAAGAGGTAGAGATATGCCTATCTCGAGACAACATTAAAAATGATCGTTACATAGCCGGCCTACAAAATTCATTAGGCCATAGCCTTAGTGCTATAGGCTCTATAATGACAGACATAATGGAAGACCCAAACAAGTTCGACGCAGAAAAGGTGATACGCATATTAGCAGACAGCACAACTTCAGTGCACTGTTCATCATGGTCTCTCGAACACAGAAGATACCCCGCAAAATATAATATGACAGAAGAAGGTGTAAAGTACTAGGAGGGCCCCATAGATGAGTTCCTTTTGGAAAAGGGTTGAAGGAGTCTATCAATGCCAATGACGCTGCTCAAAAGTTGGGGAGATCATTAAAAGCCAAAAATTTATCCGCTCCAGGTTCCAGTTATCTGGACCACAACCGGGACCTTCCGGAACTCAGGCTAAAAAGCATCGGAGTCTTTTTTAAACTTCCGGCGCCCCCAGAACACAACGAGGAAGAAACCAGACTATCAGACTCAGAACTTCAGGAGGCAAGACCAGGCATACAGAAAGAAATCCAGGTTCCGGAGGAGTTAAGAAACAAGGTAAAATATGCCGGTTCACTTAAGCAATTTGTTAAAGAATGGAATGTTATAACCAAAAATGCAAATATTTTAGAATGGATTAAGGGAATATCATTAAAACTTAGCTCTGTTCCTATCAAAAATATAAACCTAACGTAACTATAAATAAATCTGAACTTGAGAATTACAAAGAGGCTATTAATAATTTATTAAAAACAGGAGCCATTTCAAAGTGTAGGCCAAAAATGGGCCAATTTTTATCATCCTATTTTTTAAGAAAAAGTCTAATGGCAAGTACAGGTTTATTTTAAATTTAAAAGAATTAAATAGCTATATTTTAGCGCCCCACTCAAGCTTGAAGATTATAGAACAATTTTAAAATTAATTACAAAACTGTTTTTTACTAGCATAGATTTAAAAGATGCATATTTTTTATTAGCTATTAACTCTAAATATAAAAAGTATTTAAGATTTGAATTTCAAGGCGTTGTATATGAGTTTAATTGTCTACCTTTTGGGTTAAATATAGGACCATATATATTTACAAAAGTAATTAGGCCTTATTTTGAAGTATCTTAGCTGAGGCAGGTATTATATGTTCCGCTTATTTAGATGATTTTTTAATAATGTCCTCTTCAAAGAAGAATGTCACCAAAATACAATTAAAGTTATAAATATTTTAAGTAAGTTAGGGTTTATAATAAATTTAGAAAAGAGTGATTTGATTCCAAACAGCATATAACTCATTTAGGATTTATTATAGACAGTGTTGAAATGAATCTCCAATTACCAATAGAGAGAAACAAAATATTGTTGAGATTTTGAAACGATTTAAAGAAAAACCTAATTGTAGTATTAGAGAGTTTGCAAAGATTATAGGGATGCTTGTAGCCACAAAACCAGCAGTAAAATATGGATGGGTACATCTCAAAATATGGAGAGGAGTAAATATATAAATCTCTCCACAAATGCCCAAAACTATGAAAAAATAATGATAATTTCTGAAGACGTTAAAGCTGAGTTAGATTTGGGATAAAAATCTAAGGGATAGCAAGCAAAGTATTCAAAAGATGTCATTCAATATGGAAATTTTTTCTGATGCGTCAAAAACTGGCTGGGGAGCATCTTATGGTGAGGAGACTACTCACGGTTTTGGAACGAATCAGAAAAAGAATTGCATATAAATTATCTAGAATTACTAGCAGCTTTTTATGGCTTAAAATCTTTGAAAAATAAATTAAACTCGAACATATTATTACGGATAGACAATATTACTGCTATTGCCTGTATTAATAAAATGGGTAGTGTAAGGTATAAAAGTCTTAATTTTGTGGCTAAGAAAATATGGGCTTGGTGTGAACAGAAAATAACTTTGTTTATGCGTCTTACATTAGCTCTATAAATAATACGATAGCGGATGCTCAATCTAGATTAAAAGATAATAGGGTAGAATATAGTTTAGACAATACAAATTTTCAAAATATTATCGAAAAGTTTGGTGTACCAACTATTGACCTCTTTGCATCGTATCAAAACAAAAATGTGATCGATTTGTATCTAGATTTCCAGATCCAGAATCTTTATATGTCGACGATTTACCATAAAATGGGAAAAAGAGTATTTTTATGCTTTTCCGCCATTTCCTTTAGTTTGTAGAGTTTTGGAAAAATTATATCTGAGAAAGCCACCGGAATAGTGGTTGTACCAAATTGGTCTAGCCAGGCATGGTACCCACTATTCCAGAGACTCTTACGGCCAAACCTTTACTAATTAATACTAATAATTATTGTTTTCAAAATTATTGCAGAACTTCGCATTCAATTTATTGTCAGACCCCATTGATGGCCGCGAGATTATCCGGAAAGCTTTTTTATTAAGAGGAACTCCTGAGGAAGCCATACCTACCCTCTTAGCCTCTTTATCAGATAGTTCAATAAAGCAATACAGTCAATGTCTAAAGAATTGGTGGCTATTCTGCGAAGAAAAGAAGCATAACCCTTTTGAATTTATTCTAAACAATGTTCTTCAATATTTCTCAAAATTCAAAAATCTGGTTTATCCTATTCTACCTTAAATACACACAGGGCATCTTTGTCACTAATTTTTAATATTGAGGATAAGGATCAAATAATTTTAAAGATTTTTTAAGGGAATATATAATATAAATCCCCTCAACCGAAATATGAAGCCACTCCAGAGGTAGTTTTGAACTATTTACAAACCCTATATCCGCTTGAAGATCTAACGCTAGAGCTGCTAACTAAAAAATTAGCAACTCTTGTAGCATTATTATCCGCTCACAGAATGCAAACATTGTCAAAAATATCAATTACAGACATTTCAGAAAAGAAGACGGAGGCTTAGAGATACGAATACCTGCAAAAATTAAAACCTCTGGGCCTAATAGGCTTCAACCTACGTTAATTTTTCCGGAATTCAACGAAAACCTAGCCTATGCGTAGTAAAAACTTTAAGATATTATTTGCAGAAAACTACAAATCTAAGGCCACAAAACAACAATAATTTATTCTTAACTTTTAAAAAACGTATCATAGTGCATCTGTCCAAACTATAGCTAGGTGGGTCAAAACACTTGAAAAGAGTGGAATTATATCTCGAAGTTTTCTGCGCATAGTACTAGACATGCTAGCACCTCAAAAGCTTATCGAAATAATGTAAATATTGAAGTAATTAGATCTACGGCAGGGTGGACTCAAAAGTCTAAAGTTTTTGCGAAATTCTATAACAAGCCCTTAGTAAAATACAATAGAGAGGAATTTGCAAAAGCGGTATTATCACTGTAAGGTATTATAGTCGTAACACTTACATATATGTAACTAGAAAATAGATAAGTAATTTAAAAATAAAAAGATTTTTTTGAAGTTACTGTTGGAGAACTTCAACTAACACTTTATGATGTTCTTGATTTTTTGATTGTAATCTATATCAATATGTATTTTGTTTGTTTTTGCTTGTTCAATTTATTGTTTGTATTATTATTATATTTATTATATATTTAAATAGTAATTAGATCGCCTTTATGTTCTTTCTTGGTATATTTAATAGAGGTAATATCATGTAGGACAGCAGCGAAGAATACTAAAGGATTGATCGACTTACCTGTAAGGATGATCGATCCTAATTATTCGAGCTGCTGTCCGTAATGACATTACACATCCCACCCGGTGAAACCTATTCTGCGATCTAATTAAATAATGCAATGAGTAACCGTTTCATGCCGCGTCAGGCCCATCGAAAAAGGTTGTTTACTTATTCTTATCTTGGAAAGTTTTTGTACTAGTCAGCCCGAATATTGCATACTACAGAGAGTGTAATAATCATTTTACGACAGCAGCTCGAATAATTAGGATCGATCATCCTTACAGGTAAGTCGATCAATCCTTTAATTTACCGTAAACAAAATGATTTAATAACAAACACGTCAAAGTCGGAACTTGTCACCGAACGGAATCTTCGCTCTTATTGGTCAATGATCACGTGTGGACGGCACGCACCATTCACCGCCCACACCTAATTTCTTTTTTGTAGAGCTGCTTGTGCGACATCCGCATCCGCATAAAACTCCGCATACATTTATTGCGCAATTGCGGATGCGAATGCGAATATTTGCAACATCCCTGATCTAAAGGCGCTATAGTCTTCAATTGTTTTGATTTAATAATTGTCAAAATGACAAAGCAGATAGTTCGTTTCTGTTACACAACGCATAATGGCTAGTTTGAATTGTAATTGAAGTACCAAAACTAACTGATATGTTGCAAATATGATACTTCAAATAGAAGAGAATTCTCTATTAAACACCCAGGTGTTTAATTGGTGTATGAAGTTAAGAGGGCAACGGTCAAAATTTGCTGCGTGAGCGACGAAAAACATAATATACCAGAATTGGCTTGATAACGGCATTATTCTGGTCAGTCAAAAGCGTAGCTAGGTAAAAGGAAGCAGATCTTCCCCTCTAGCACAGTGGAAGTAATAATATTCATTTATATGTGAATGTAAAATTTAGATCTGATTCTGAGAGCTAGCCAAAAATTATTTTTTCTGAAATTCATAATTATATTTTTGATTTACTCAGGTAACTGTAAGGTTTTCTAAGTAAATTCTTAAGTTATTACTAGTTTTCCCTTGCCTGCCTCCTTCCCTAAATACAATCCTGGCTGCACCCTTGTTGCCAGTAGAATAATTTGCTGTCTTTAAAATGTCACAAACATTACAAATTAGTGTGATGCATAGCAAGATTACTGACTATTTTTTGTTATCTAACGTATCGTGGGTGTCTTAAGTGTGGTGAGCGAGGAAGTTTCTTCACACGGGATTTAAATATTTGGAGATTGGAAGGAAAAGGAAAAACCTCTGCGGGCAGCAGGTTCCATAGTCTTGACACTCTAGGGATGAAGGAACGAAGAAAGCGGGAAATTTGGGGCCTTTCTAACTGAACTGTAAAAGGATGCATAAAAGTTGCATTGCGTGTTGCTTTGTTGGGAGCTGTCAGAAAAGGAATTATACTGGCCAACTCCTCTGAGCAGAAGTCGTGAAAATACCTATAGAAGAGCGACAGATCCTCTAGAGCTCGACGGTGGGCAAGAAGAGGAAGCCTTTTGTAAGCGTGGGATCATTAATAAGACGAACGACTCTTATTTGAATGAAGTCCAGAATGCTAGTGTTGTAGGGGGACGCCATTCCCCTAGACATGAGAACAATATTCTAAAGAGGGTCTGATTTGGGGTACATACAGAGTATACAGATTCAAAGAAGAGAAATACTTTCTGGCTCGAAAGAGAGAACCCAAGTTTTTTTGAAGCTGCCGAGGCTATGGATGTAATGTGTTTGTGGCAGTTGAGGTTATTCTTAAAAGTAACGCCGACAAGATTAAGCGACTCTTTGTTCTGCAGAACTTGGCCGCTCATATGTAACGAATGGGCATTGCAGACTTTTTTCGCGACGTCTGTGTGTATTTTAGAGGCATTAAACTGAACAACACTTTTGGCACCAATCCAAGATAAGTTTGAGGTCTTGTGAAAAAAGATATCTGCATTGACCTGCGCTTGTCTTCCATATCGGAATGACATGGTAGCTTAAGAAATTGAATACTAACGTGGAGCGTACTATCGTCAGCAGAACTATGAATGGGATTGGTGGTGGAAGAGAGAAGATCGTTAATCTGTAGAAGAAACAGCGTGGGTGTCAGCACTGAGCCCTGGGCACCCCAGCATTAAAATGGTAGAAGCTGGAAGAACGACCATCTACAGTAACTGATATACGTCGTATTAGAAAGGACACTGAAGAGCCAAGAGCAAAGCTTAGGTGAAAGACCGTAGGTTTGAGGGTTTCGTTAAGAAGCCCTCATGTCAAACTTGATCAAAGCTTTGAATATGTGAAGAGCAACGATCTGGGATTCACTGAGAAACTCAAAGGACTTGTTCTAGTTGTAGGTGAGACAAAGAAAGAAGAACATCTGTGGATCTTCTGTGACGGAATCCATACCGTCTATCATGTAAGATCTTGTGTTTCTCCAGATTCATTAAGATTTGAAAATTAATGTTTTTTTTTCATTTCATTCATTGCAAACAACACAAAAAAGACTTAGGCCTATAGTTAGAGAGGAGAGTTTTGCATCCTTTGGGACAGGCTTGTACACATGTGCAGCTTTCCAACTCTACGGAAAAATGCCCGTGTCGTAAAAGATTCGAAAGAGGCGAGTTAGGATAAGCGAAGCTCGGGAACACATTTTTTAAGACGATTGCTGGTATGCCATCCAGCCCATACGATTTTTTAGTATTAGAGAAGAAGGAATACGTTTGATCTGTTTGACTTAAAATGGTATCGGACATTTTATGAGACACAGGGAAACTGTTGGAGAGGAAGATAATAGGAGGATCAAGCGTAGACTTGGCAGCAAAATCGAAATCTAAAATTTTTTTTTTTTTTTTCATTTACTCAGTTAACTGTAAGTTATCCTATTTTCTGCTAAATTTTTACCCTATTAGTAGTTTTTCCTTGCCTGCCCCTTTCCCCAAATACAATCCTGAAATCCTGACTGCTCCCTTGTTGCCAGTAGAACTCATTCATAAAAATAGTAAAAACCTAGAAAACATGAATTAATGACGATAAACTCAAGACTTATTGAATGTAATCCTATACACCTTATTTACGTCTCATAAATTATAAACCAAATTTATGAAAGCGCATATTTGTGTTCTTTACACCTTGCAGATTTTTACCACACAACAGTGCCGCGTGGGCTGCGAAGTACAAAGACCTCTTTCAATTTTAATTTTCCATCTCTTTAGATTTAGCTTAGACTCCCACTGTCCGCCCATATTGGCAAATTGCACTTCCCTAAACGGTGCCGTATATGAATTTATATCGGGAAAGTTGAATTTTTTAAATAAATTTGCAAATCTGAATTGGAAAGAGCTAATATGGATATAAATGGACTAAAGAAATACAGTTTAAACAATGGTCGTAAAAGAAATAACAAGGTATTTTTATCTCGTAAATATTTATAATAAATACTTCTTGCTGCGATCGCTTATTTATAAGTATATTTAACATACACAAAATCAATGCATCATTTTTTCTATTTATAAACGATTTTAGTATAGGCAACTCAATATACACGAAATATTGTATTCATTTAGAACTTTTTGCTAACATACCTATGATTGGTCGCCTAAAAACAAAATATATCTTGAAAAATGTAATTATTATCATCAAAAAGCTAAGCAGACAAGAAACATGGACAAGCCTGTGCCGTTTTATGGAATTTACTTTAAAAGGCCGGCATTGACACTACAGTCTAAAACAACATGGAGAAATCTCGAAATCTGTTAAGATTGCAGTGAAGAGGACCAAAAATAATAATCCAATATCTAATGATTCCTGAACATAGAGCTGACATTAACCATCAGTGCCAGATGGAGGTTTAAATATTAAGATGACTTATAACCTCAACTTGAGATGACAAATTTCCATAACACTTTAATCATGATATAAAACTTAAATTCTCATTTTTTTTGTAAACCCCTTTAAAAACCCCGCACATATTTTAAAAATTTAGATTTTAAAGTGTCAGTGATATCAATTAGTTAAGTAAGTTAAATAATAACGTCGTGTTAATCGTGTTATTATTAATTTTCTCCTTTCTTTATAACGTGCCCCAAACATTCAAGTGTTCTCTTTTATCATTTTTTCAATTTTTTGTTACTTGCCATGCAACTTTTTGCAATACTTGATTGTTACACAGTCTGTTCCCAGATATACGCAGTAGTGCTTCGACAGCACCATCTTTTAAATATCTCCAGTTTCTTGAGATCAGCTTTTAGCGCTTCAACACATTTCTAGATTTATATCTCTATTATTTATAAAAACTTTTTCATTTTGACAACGCTAGTTCTTGCTATTTCTATGCGGGTTCTTATGTCTCCCGTTTTTCGTCAACCAGGTGCCAAGATATTTGTATTATTCTACTCTTTCGATTTTTATATTAAAGATAGTTAGAATTTCACTGCTTTTTGTATTGTTAGTTATTATCATAAATTTTGTTTTCCTAAGGTTCATTTTTATTCCATAGGCATAAGGCATTTTAATATTAATTAAAATATTAAAAAAAGTAAAAGTAGTGGTCCTAGCTACTACTACCTAAAAAAGTAAGGACATACAAAAAAAAACCTTTACTTTAATCAGGAGTATAGTAAAAATCTACTTTTAACAACAATTTCAATAACTTTAATAAAAGCTCCATTGTATTTACAGAAAGTCTATACTTTTTCAGCGTAAGAAAAAATTATCTATCCTTAGAGGTATACAGCAATAAAAAGCATTATATCGTATACGTTAAATGTAGTGGCTGTATGCATTCCTGTGTAAAGCCAACCAAAGCAAAAAGCATTATATCGTAGTTACTAACGCAACGTTTATTTCTTACCCATATTTTGTTCTTGACGTGATTAAAATTTTAATCTGTTCGTACTGAAAAAAAAAAAAGAGAAAACATTAGACAACTTTAATCCCATCAATAGCCATTTACTTTAATTTAGAAGTGTAAACATTTAATCTTAAAAAACACATAAACGATCAAAAAATTACTAAAGCTAGCAAACTAAGAAAATCTCACTGATTAAAATCAAAAATTATAAAAGTAACTTTTCCAAAATTTCAAATACACGACGTTAAAGATAATTTTAAAATTATTATTTGCTTTATCAACTTTTTTCCAGTGTTATGTTATCATAAATGATTTTGTCACGTCTCTAATGAGTAGTCCATTACTCACGTCCCGGAGTAAGAGTTCTTTAAAGTTCATTGAGGGATATTTTTATCAAATATTAAGCATTTTAGAAAGCATTCAATACACATAAAAAAAAAGGGAAAACAAAAAGTAAATTAAACGTAATTAAATTTTCAAAAGGGGAGAAATATTTCAACCGAAGACAAAGACAGGTTAACACATATTTTCACGTTTTTTTTTTAAATGTTTACTTGTATGCTAGACAATGTCTAAAATGCCCCACAGACTATCGTTCTTTTTAACCCCTTTTTTTAATTCCGATTAAGAGTCGATCCGACGTTTAAAAAATTTTTAATTGTTTTCCCCAAAATTTTAAATTTTTAAAAAACCTTTTAATCCCCAAAAACTGCAGTTGTTTACCGAAAAACGTAAATGAAGCGTGTTTATTTGTTAAAAGGGTTTTTTATTAAAAACTTCCACTACTGCGTTTTTAAATGAAAACGGACGAATAGAGGGGTTAAGATTTTAAGCGGGGCCAGAAATTTTCACTGACCGTGTTATTTTCCCGGTTTTGCTCACAAAGGGGGAATTTTTAAAGGGCTTTTTTTTATCTCCACTTAAAAAAGTTTAGTTGTTTGCCAGATTGGCTGATCAATATAAAAAATTTTTAATGTGTTAAAAAACCATCATTTCTTATACTTATTCACACGTCTAAGCATTGATGATCTGATGAGGTGGTCTATATTTTTGGGGGGTATTTATTCCATCCCCTCTAACTCATGTCAAATGCCCAGGTATTAGGGGCGGGTTATAGGTTCAACAACCTCGAAAGGATGTTCCACATATTCAATCGCAGAATCAAACATCTTATAGTCATGGTAAGGACATGTTTTTGACCCTGAGTCTACGGTTACTCTCCCAATGTAGTGTCCGTTGTCTTGTTGAAAAGGGTAAAAGAATGGAAGGATATCTGCTTTCCTTTCCTGAATTAACAAAAAATTTCATTTCTTCGAAAAAGCAGGGTGTCTTTATATAATAAACATATCTCTTCATATCAAACTGTATAACTTTTTCCGACGTGTCTTTCCTATCATTGCTTGACTATCATGCATATGCAAAAGCAAGAGGACTGTAAGAAAAAGCAAAAAACATTTTTGACGATACATCGTACACATCCAGACAATAATTCTTATTCTTAAAGCCCCTGTTCCCCCAATTATTCAAGTCAAACAATGCAAATCTAAAAACCCAAAAAAAGTTTTAGTCGACAACTTGCCTATATTTTCCCCCGACATCCAGTACCTCTTGATCTTTTATTTCCTTTTTAAACCCCATGCCTATAATTAAAGTAAGTTCTTCCCAATTTCTCTAATTGTCCAGCTGTTGACAGGGTTCTTTTTCTTTCTCAAAAAATAACTAACGAATATGACCAATACTTAGTCATATTCGTCATATGGTTTATGATATCTTCATTGATTGTATTTTTGCTTATTTAAATTAGGATTTATTTGGTTTTCCTATTGGTTTACATTACTGCAATATTTGACTGACCAAAATTTATTTTGTACATGTATCAATTGCTGGGGTCGAAAGATATTAGGTACTAATCATTTAAGTGGCTGTGTTACGAAATTCACGATCAAACGGTTTTACAACCCGTGAACAGAGAAAAGTTACATGGTAGACTTTGATCGTTGGTAGAAAGGGTAAGGGGGAGGGGAGTAGTTAATCTTTGGGGGATGTCAGGCTCTAGTGGTTGTCTAAGTTTGACTACAGTATTAAAAAAAAGCAATTGCCAATAATCGTAAAGATTCCTGAACCTTTGGGGGGTTTGGGGGGGGTTAAACCCCCCGTGCCAAAGAAATTATTAACCGGGGGTTGAGAAATTTAAATTTTAAAAAAAATTGGCCGAAACCCAGTTTTAGTAAGAATTGTGAGGGGTCCTTTATAGAATATTTATAAAAAACAAAGGGCCCAAAACCCTTTTTTCCTATCTATCTTCACCCCAAATGAGTGAAGATTCAAATTAAAAAAATTCCCTTCGTCTTCTCAAAACTAATTACCTTTTATAAATAAAAAAGAGCACTGTTGGAGATACTTTAAATATTTAGTTTCCAATTTATTTATGGAACAAATTAAAACTTGTCGTAGAATTTATAATTGACATTGCATCTTGATAAAATAAATCGATTTTTTAAAATATTCGTTTACATTATTTTGGTAATTTTTTCTTTTTTTTTAAAAAAATTTTGATAAGAAAATTTAAAAAAATTTTTTTTAAAATTTTTTGTTGATTTAAAATCAAATTACCCCCTTGACGATAACAGCTCTCTGGGGATTTGTATATAAAAATACTTTTTTTTACAAACTACACCCTCATGATTTTTTTGTTTCTTTGTTGGAAAGTATATTTTAATTAATGTCTCTATATAATTATAATACTTTTTAATGTTAAAATAAATTTAAAAACACAATCAAATTTTATTTATAATTTTTACCTGATTATCGCAAATTATTTTGTCACGTCTTCAATTAGATCAGATTGCTCTTTTCCCCCAAACTATCAAACTTTGAAAATTCTTTTATTTAAACTAACAAAATAATGAAAAAAAAAGGAAAATTTATGATGTGCACAGTTAAAAGATCCGTTGCAAAAAGATTGACCTACAGTGGTTTAATTTTATTTTAAATGATAAATTGTTTTTTTGGTTGGGAGGTTCGGAAGAAAAGGGAAGGGGGAAACCTGTGCAGGCAGCAAGTCTAGATACCCAGAAATAAAAAAAAAAAAAAAGGGGGAAAAAATTTAAATTTAAAAAATTTTTTATATATATATATATATATATATATATATATATATATATATATATATATATATTATATATATATATATATATATATATATATATATATATATATATATATATATATATATATATATATATATATATATATATATATATATATATTATAATAGTAGAGGTTTTGTCCGGGGATAATTCAATAAAAAAATAGTTTCGGGATATGGATCAAAATTGAAAAAAATTATTTTGTAGTTAGAGATATGCTTTTTTTCTCCCCTTTAAAAATTGGGGGGTTTTCCAAAGGATGGAAACCTTTAGTCGGCTACATGTTTCACCCCCTTTTGGGTTTCCATCCCGTCAGTCGTGTTTGGTTTGAGCGGATGTTACCATCCCAACAATTGTAATCATTGCCCTTCCCACCGAGGTTTCCTTCTTTTAAAAAAACTATAAAATTTTTAAAAAGTTGAAAAAAATACCTCTAACTCGTAAAAAATTTTTTAATTTTGGGAATATGCCTAAATATTTTCTATA
>JAHBCN010017192.1:0-18735 GCA_019359885.1 Listronotus oregonensis | reverse complement strand
CTGCAATTTTGCCCCCCGTTATTTTGAAAAATGCATTTTTTAAAGTAATCGTGAAAAACCCATTAAAAACGTCGATTTTTGGGAAAAATTTTTTTAAAATTGGAAAACTCGAAAAGTATTAGTTTTACAAAAATTTTTTAAAATTTTAGGTAAATCCATGCAGGACAAAAAAATTCCTAGCCAAAATGCCTCCATTTCCTGTACTATCTGCTAAAAAATAAAAATCTTTGGTTTACGTCAAACTTTGAGTTTTAGTGTAACTAAACCTTTTCTAACAACGTTTTGTTATTTAGAAAAATGGAATTGAATCTTAAGAAGAGGAAGGTACCCCAAGGGAATGGGGATACGGGGGGTGAAAAATTGTCAAAATCATCCTTGCGAAATTAATGAATGACCTTTAACCGAACCTAACCAAAAGAAGAGGCACTTATTGGCCAACTTAAATAAAAATATACCTATTGCAGAATCTTAATGTTTTTTGTGTGTTGCAATAAAATAATGAATTGAGAAAACAGAACATTTGATTGCCCTCAAAATAGGAAAATTTCTTGCGACAAATGCTGCTGCATTCGGACGCTTTAATATTCAGCATGTATTTTCTAACACAGGAGAGAATGTCGAACCTTTTATGGGCAAATTGTTGGAGTATTGTCTTCCGCGATTCGACATACACTTTTCTAAAGTTGCGTGCCACATAAGACAATCTCAATACGCGTCCCTGAACGGTATTGTATTTTGTAAACGGCAATATGGAAAAACGTAAAAATTACTACATAGTGCTTTTAAGATACACCCGATTTGATAAGAATACGTGCAATGTTCCCAAATGCATACTTTTTCAGTTAAGGTAGGAAACTTTGTTTTTTCAAATGTAATGCCCTGTTTATTTTTTTTGCAATGAATTTAGCGCTTCGCTATTACTAAAACTTTTAAATGTCGGAATTTTATTTTATGTAGTTCCTATAACATGGCAACTCGAAAGTTTAAAAATCCCATAACTTTCTTGTATTTCACAAACAGCACAACGGAAATATGTAAAAATTATTTCATATTAGTATATGGATATGTCCGATTTAATCATAAAATCAGCATGTTGCCGAGTGTAGACTTTTTAAGATAAAGTAGACAATTTAAATTTTTTAAATTGAAAGTCTAGTTGCAGTGCAGTAAACTTAGAGCATTTTGTTATAACATTGACATTGATTAGTGTTTATACAGGTGACCCCTGGGGGAAAGTCAATACTTCAGGTAGTAGTCAGGGTCCAAAAATAAACATAAAAGTTTTACAAATATGGGTCCGCAAGGCCTTCTTTTCCCCAAATACAAGGTTTTGTTTTTTTTTTTTTTTTAAATTTTTTTTTTGAAATTTATGATAATGTAAATATTGGAGTAAAAATTAGTATCCAGGGGTTTTTTTGGTATGAGGGGCGAACTAACTTGTACGGCTCATACTTGTAGGGGGGGGCCCCCTAAAGTCTTTTTACTATTTTGAACAATCACAACTTTTTTTGGACGGCCCTATTACATTTCTAAGTAAATTAAAAATTGTTTTTTTTTTTACGCAAAAAGGTATCCTTGTTAAAAGTTGATATGAGCAACCGTTTTCGAGATATTTGGATTTAAAAAAATTACCACCCGTCTGATTTTATCATAGCAAAATTAAAAAAAAAATAAAACAAAATATATAATTAAACAATATGTGTTTTAATTTTTAATAAAATTATTGTTCTTTAATTATGTTTTGCAAAACAGGGTAGGTTTTAAATTTAAAAAAAAATTCTTGTCAAAAAAAAACTTTAACACCCGTATTTCGGAAACGAAGCCCTTGTCGGACTTATATTTATATAGACTTTAATGTTTATTCTTGGATCCAAAACGTACCAAGTTTTACATTTCCTCATGAATCACCCTGTATTTTAAAAAATTTACATTCTAGAGCCCCGCAGGCCGGTAAAGTGGTTTTATTATTAAACCAAAACACGCTTTCTAATAAAAACTGTAAACTCTTTAAATATTAAAAAAAGAAAAAATTTTGATTACTCAATAATAACAACAAACCGAAAAAATCACTCTACATTTTAAAAATGAGATATTTTTCGACATAATGTTGATATAAACTTTTCTTTTTGGCGTGGGGGAAAATCCACTTTTCCCAGATCTAAAAATTACAGGTAAGCAAGATTTATATGTATTTTAGTAATTGTAGGCTATTTCATGCAATATGGAAGCCATTAAGTTTTAGTTTATTCTTTTTTTGTTTGTTACTTCGTAATTTTCAATATTTCAACTAAAACACAAAAAATATATTTTTTTAATTACCCTGTATAATAATAATAAATGATTATGACAAGTCATGCAACAATATGTAATCTTGGTGATTTTAACACATGTCAGATTTTTCTTCTTTTCCATATGAACAAGAATTTCCCCACAAATGAATTTCAATACAAACAAGCATTTTTAATAAAATAAAAATCCGACAAAAATAATTATTTAAAATGAGTAGTTTCGATGAGGGCTAGATTCTATCCTGGATGCAGCAAATACCGTAAGTTTGAATTTATTATCAGCAAAATCTCAAAAAAAATAAAAAAATCAATATAGTCATTTCAAAACTGGTGCTCCAGCTAGGGACAAAAAGTATTAAAGAAGAAGTGTTCTTGGCCTATTTTGCGGATTTGCAAAAAACATATAAACCTAATACTTTATGGAGTAAGTACTCTATGTTAAAATGTGTCCTCAAAGAAAAAAAGGAACCTTTTGATTTAAGCTCATATTTCAAGCTAACATCACTACTTAAACACCAAAACGTGATCCGGCCAAAAAAAATCAAAAACTTTCAGCAAGGAAGAAGTTTTAAGATACAAAAAAGAAGCATAAAAATTTTACCTTTTAATAAAAAATGCTAAATTTTTTTGGATTTGCGGTGCTTGTAGGAGATGAACTTACAAAAATAATGATTGATGACATAAGGTAATGAAAATTTGATAGTGGTAAAAAATTCCGACAGTAAAAATAACCTTCCAGAATCTTTGTGTGTCCGATGAAACAAATAACGGACTTTATCTGCAATTGTACCGTAAAAGAAATTTGCGAAAACCACATACCCCCCACAGACGTTTTTTTTTCCAGTATAAACAAGGACATCAGTACGCAATTTGGGAATAAATTCAATAGGTAAAATGCCTTAGAATTGCTGCATACCTGAAATTAAAAAATCCAAAAAGTACACTAAAAGTTTTCGTCGATCCTCTGCGACTATGTTAGCGGATTCTGAAAAGGGGAATTCAAATGTCAAGCGATTTGGGGGGGTGAAAATCAACGGCTGTAGCTGAGAGCTACATTGATGAATCCACAAATCAGAAAAAGGATATGTCGAATAAAATATTGACCATGAACAACTCCCCTCCTGAGCTAAGTCAACTTTCATCAAGCCGTACAATAAGCGCTTCCACAACCCCCGCTAAATGAAATTACAGGTTCTGCAATTAATTTACAATATGCTAAAACTTTTTTTTTTTTTGTTGTAAATTTATCAACAAAAATTCCCATTTATAAATATGTTGTAGTAGTTCTTTCAGATTAAACTAATTTAAAAAATAATCATTGCTTTAATATTAATTTCGACGCTCGTGGAAAAAAATTTTTTTCCTAACGCTTGCGCAAAAAGGGCCCCGCATTAGTTCGAACTCCGCTTCGCGTCGTTCGGGAAAGGGGAGTCGGGCGGAAAATTTTATTTTCCCGTTGGGGAAAAAACTTTTTTTTAAAACAGTTGGGGAATCACCATTTTAAATATTTAGGAAATACGCTGTATAAGTTAGGTAGCTCCTAATCCCTATAAATATCTACGTTACAAGTCCAGAAAATGAACTTTTTTTAAAATGATTGAAATTTCGGAATTTCTAAACGAATACTGTAGAGGAAGGCCGAATTTAACCTTAGCCTGCCTCTGGACACTGAAGGAAATGTCCCCTACCGCAATTTTACATAAAATTATAGTTTTAATATAAATTTTTTTTGGTTAAATTTTTTTTTCGACCTATGGGAAAAATTCTGTAGCAATGGTAAAAAAAATCGTCACACTTCCCCTCTTACGCTCCCCCCTCACGGTGGGGAAACAGTGAGGATGAACGCATCGATGTCGATTTTAAAACCTGATAGTCCCCCTTGACTGTACCTTAATTTAAGTACCCCAAAATTCCTTACTATAGGCATTTGTCTCGAAAAAAGCTTCACCAAATTTATGTTTTCTATAAAATAAAATTTTCAGAAATATCTTTTTTTAAAATAACTTTTTTAAACGGCTGTACCGACCAATCTCAAAAACTAATAAGCTCTTAAACTTAAAAAAAAGATCGATCGCTCTTAAACATGTTGAAATTGGTTGATTTATTTAAGAGATATGAGATATCGTTGTCGAAAAATTTTGGAAAGTTTTTTTTTCATACTTGAACCACTTTCCACCTTTCAAAAATTCTGGTCAAATTTGAACTCCAAGACTCACTTGGATCATTATATCGATATTTTTAGATTTTTTTTTTTTTTGGACCACTTTACACATTTTAAAAATACTTCGCGAAATTCGGGTGCCTTTTGTATCATCAGAAAAAGTTTCCGTGAAAATTAAAAGCATCGAACGCTTCCCCAAGACTGACCAAAAATTATTATATCAATATTTTTGGATTTTTTTCATATTTGGATCACTTTACTCTTTAAAGAATTTCAAGCAGAATTAAGGATGCTTTTTCATGTCACTTAAAAAAATTCCCGTAAAATTTATTTGTAAATTTGAATACTGTCGAAATACATGTTTTGAAATAATATTGTATTTTTAATTTGCTTTGTACATCTACAAAATAATTATTGTCTGCTTTACTGGTAAAAACATTGTCAGCATTGGCATAAAATTTAAATTTGACGAAAAAATGCGTTGACATATACACGAAAAGCAACTATGCTGTTTTTTTTTTATGTTAAAGTGAGAAGTAAAGTCAGTTAATAATATTTATTTTACAATCATTTCTGATAAAATTGACGAAATGGAGAAAGATGGTGAAAATCTGATTTATGATGAAATTTTGTAAAAATCTAATGGGGCCACGGGGCAGCTAGTACCAGTTTATACTCGATACTGTAAAAGTTTATTTTCCGGACTAAAACCAAGTATATTAAAGTGTGTTTTACAGTATAGTATGAAATATTTTTTTATTTATTTATTTTAACTTACAAACACAAGTAGGGAGTAATTGAAGTCAAATATACCTCCACCAGATATATATCGTGGTTTGTTCAGACTAGACATAAATATTAGCAATAATTTTCTGTTAGAGCTATTAAAAGTATACCATGGTGTTTCAAAAAGGGCTGTATATGTGTTTTCTGTCTAAAAAAATATTTTAGTAAGTATCTATTAGACCTTTAGCAGGTGAAGTCAGATTAATTTTTGGACTACCACTATATAAACTATAAGAAATACAAAAACAATTCATTAAACAAAAAATAGAGCTTTTCAGTTTGCCTAAATAAAAAGTTATATAAACATTTTTGATTAGATAAATAGTAAAGAAGATATAAACAAAAATGTAATATTGACAAAAAAAATCAGTCAAAAGAGATTTTTTTTTAAATTATTAATGTGATTTTTGTTATTTTTTTTATTATTATATTTACTTAAATATCAGATCACTCAAAATTTGCAAAAAACATCCAAAAATTAAAAAAAATCAAAAATTACAAAAAAACAATTTTCAATTTTTTCCCAGGGTTTTACCTTGAAAAAATCCTGAAAATTCGGTTTTTTGATTATAACTCAAAAATATTGCATTTGGACAAAAAAAAATAAATTTTCGTGTGTATCTTAATAGTTCTTGAGATATTGACGTTTTAAATTAAAAAAAAAACGTTAATATCCTGAAATCACGCCAGCTCTCGATTTTTTGCTGTTTGACCCTCAATTCTAACTTCAGATTTGTGTTTAGGCCAGAAAATCTCAGTCCGACATCCAGCAGACAAGATTTTTTTGGGGACCTGTGTTATTCTTTTATTAATTAGAGAAAAAAAATATTCCAAAAAAGCTTTTTTTTATTATATACACAATATTTTACTAAAAAATATTGGTTCGAGTCCTTAATGTGATTGTGTGAAACTTGTCTATTTGAAATACTTTATACAAGGTGTTTCAAAATACAGTACAAATATTTTAACGGCGTATTTTTGAGGTCAAGTAAGAATTTTTTCTAAAATATTTGTCCTGGGAAAATTCGGTGATTTTAAACGGTGGCTCCGGTTTCGTCTCAAATAGCACAAAAATTGCATACCAGAAAGATAAAAACCTAATTTTAAGGAAGTAAATACTTAATGTCTAGGATTTAAGGTTTACGCTATTTTTTTAAATTAAGCTACAGATCGGCCATAGGAAAATTAAAATTTTTGTTGTGATGTATTTTTAATACAGTGAGCGTCTAAAATATGGAACGAATTCATTTAAAAATTAAGTATTGGACTGAAAAAAATACTTGAACACGTATATCATAATTTTTTCTTGTGCATTTTTTGCACTAAAAAGAATATATACAGGGTGTGTCGAAAAGTAGATTTTGATACCAAAGTTGATTTTGTTTAATGAAACATTGTTTTTAAAAAATCATTTTCGAATTCTGTGTCAAATTCTACGCATGATTTATGTAGCATATCCTATACCTATTTGATAGTCTTTTGAAGCAAAAAAAATCACAATTCAATTTTAGGTACATACCTTTGAAGGTAAAACAAGGAAAATTTGAAATGAAACTCAACGAATTAAAATTTTAATTTTTATTGGATATAAAGACCAAACAAGAACTTGGTAATTTGTTAACGTAAAATATCCAGAAAGGCCCGTTACAAGAAGTACAGTAAATAAAATTTACGGAAAGTTTAGAGAACAGAGACAGTTTAAGATCGTCTACGGCCAGGTCATCCACAAATTAATAAAAATACAAGATTGAATATTTTGTTAGATGTTGGGAATAATCCCCATTGTGTATCTTCTGAAGTAAATTTAAATAACGATGTTAGCCAACGAACAACTTTGCGTGTATTGAAGGAAAAGAAGTATCATTCGTACAAAATTAGGTTACTACACGAGCTGAACGAAGATGATTGAGATCACAGACTAGAGTTTTGTGAAACTATGATGGAAATGTGCAATTTAAAACCATTATTCTATCGTTAGATACTGTTTAGTGATAAAACCACGTTTTGTTTAAATAGTAAGGTAAATTAACCAAATTTTTAGGTATTGAAGCACAAATGAAAAAATCATACCCAACATTCACAAAAAGTAAATGTTTGGGCAGGGATGTTAATAAAATTATTTAACCTTTTTTTTAATCAAAATCTTACAGACGACCAAGATTTATAATTTCTTTAAAATGACTCACAGTTTTTTTTTCATAATTTAAATCAGCCTGATATGCCAGATAGATAGATTGTGTTTCAACAAGTTGGTGCTTCACCCCATTCTGCTTGACGTAAATATTTGAATGCGGTATTACCCGAATAGTGACTTGGTAGGAGGGGACTTACGGAATGGCCTGCGAGATCTCCAGATCTTACACCGCTAGAATTTTTCCTTTGGGGATATTAAAAATCAAAAGTGTACCAGGAAAAATCACGAAATTTGGATTATTAAAAATTTAAAATTAGATACGAAATAAGGCAAATTAATGAAAGTAATTTTTTGGAAGGGTTTTTAAGCAGATTAGCATATTGTCAAAAGTTAATAGTGGACATTTTTAACACCTTATAAAATAATTAAAGCTATAAATTAAATAAATAATAAAAACCTAAAATTTTTTATTCTGTAAGTTTTATTTAAGTGCATTATTTTTACTTTAATTATTTATTTATTTATTAGTATTTAGTTTTTTTGTTAAATATAGATAAGTATGGAACAGGATATGCTAAATTGTTCCATATTTTAGCCGCTTACTAGATATCAGCACCGGTTTTCGAAAAAATCGCCGTTAAATAAAAGGGGAGTAATTGCGTACAATTAAATATTAAAGAAAATTATAAACAAGTAATATGTAACTGTTTGTTTTAATAACGTAATTCATCATTTATTTCAGGTTAATATTTTTTTAACAAACTTTTCCACTTTAGCTATAATTTTTTAATGAAAAATAACAGAAGTATGCAAATTTTCCCGAAATTTAATAAGAAACTGCGGCCAGAGATAATAAAATTTGTTAAGCAACTTACGATGCCTGTCGCTCAAAAGGGTGCATTTTAGGGCACATGTTTATGGGGAAAAAAAGTCGTGTTTCGACCTTAAAAACACGACCTTAAAATATTTGTGCCTATATGCAGCCTTATTCACGTATCTTCTTGGTTATTGAAACTTTTCAATATTAGTTCTTCTCCAATAGCAATATTGAAATTATTTCTTATGCAGGTAGCCCTATTGAAATACAGTAAAACTTGTGTTAACGGACACCCTTTTATATCGGCCACCTGTGTTATCGGCCTTTTTCCGACAAAATCTGTTTATTTATATTATAAATCCCGTTTATAAAAACCCTTAGGTAATGGACACCCTTATAAAATAGCCACGGCCAGACAAATCATAGTTTTTATAAGCTACTTCAGGTAAAAAAACCTTTTTTTATGTTGGCCAGAAATTCTTTGGGCTAATTTGTATTTTATTATTTTATGATTGTACTCTGAAATTTGAAGGTGAAAATGCCAACAATAATATTTATGGTGGTTCAATTAGCATTGTTTATCTTCACATTATATTTTTACTTGTGTCTTAAATCGATAAGAATAAAAAAAATAAGAAGAAGTTATCTTTTGGGGAATTAAAAAGTGTTTAATCATGCCCCAAAAAACAAAATCGTTTGTCTTTGGGTTCCAAAACTGGCTGAAAAGTTTGGTGTTGGAAAATCCCAAATAAATGATATTCCCCGAAATAAAGCTAAACTAAATCAAATTTTTAAAAAAGGTGTTAATTTAGAAAAAAGAAAATTTTAGAAGTGGGGGGGATTGGCGTAGATTGGTCTACATTTGATTCTCAAAGCAAGAGGTAAAAATGTTCCAATATCTGGACCGTTAATTAAACAAAAAGCACTTAAGGCAGCAAGCAATTTAAAAGTGGAAAATTCGGTAGCCTCGAATAGTTGAACAACTGTTACCTGGCAAAACTGGCCACCCTCCTATAAAGGCCAATTATTTTTAATTTTATGGTGGTCGTTATAGACAAGTTTTACTGTACAACGTATTGTGTATTGAAAAACTGTTATTAATTTAATTTTTTTAAACATCGCAATAGCATATGTTTTTTAGTCAATAACATATCAACAATAAAAATCCCGCTTAAATCTTAAAACCCAAAAAGGTAAAGACAGCATTTCAAGCAACTAAAAAAAGCTTTTTGCGAAGATTTAGGTCACGAAAAATACACGATAAAGTTTGCAGTTTTCTCTAAAATAAAACAAAAGATACGAAAAGAATTGCAATCTCCATAAATGTAGTTGCAGAAGCCATAAAAATATATTTAGGAATATTGACATATGGTGGGTCTCAAATGCGGCCTTCATGTATTTCGTTTACCATACAAGAATAAAAGATGTTTAAATGGGAAAAATATTAGAAGATTTATAATGCTGATTTTTAACTATGCATTTTTTTTTAAATTAGTTCATAAGATAATAACAAAAAAGTGAGAGTTGTCGATATCAATATTTGCTTGTGGTTCCTTTGCCCTAATTTTGATATATTTTAGGCTATGAAATTATCAGGACACTTTTTAGCGACGCCATCAATTTTTTTCTGATTGTTTTTGTTTCTTGTTTGTTAGTTATTAGCCAAAACTTTCGATTTTTATATAGCGTCCATATTTAATTTTTCGATACTTAAATAACACTAAACAGTTAAAAACACATTTTAAAAAAATCATTTTTACCCAAAGGGAAGCCGGAAAATTATCAAACGCCGTGACCTTAAAAGGGGTTAAAACCGACCAATTTTTTAAAAAATTTTTTTTTTAGTAAAATTTTTTGACAAAAAAAACTCTCCCCAAAAAAAAAAGATGCAATTTGTAAAGGAAATTTTTCCTTCTAGGAAAAAAAAAAAAGGTAGGTAGGTTTAAAGTGAGTGGACTTTTTTCGCCCTCCCCTGCGACCGCTCAGTCTATTTGGCTACATCTTTTTTTTATCTCTCCCAATAGGATCAGACCTTAATAATCCGATATCGTTGGGAGAGAGTTTTTACATTCCCCTTTTCTCTGTCGCTACCGGACACGAGCACAATATGTGTTCTGATCTGTTCTGGTGTCTCTGTCTCCTGGAGAGCATGACGACAGACGATTAGATCCGTCATGCCCTTCTCTCCCGGTCTAGTGACGTGGGTAGCTACCAGGGTTCCTTGTTCCTTCCGAGCGCATCTCCGGCCTTACCCCGGTACCCGTTTGTTCGGGATGGATTAGCCCTTCCCCGTGAAACAGGCGCCGGTGACTTCAGGGGCACCTTTAAAACGGATTCACCCGTTTCGGTAGGCGCACCTTTGTCTGCTTGTGACCTTGGATGGCACCTTTCGAAACGGATTTATCCGTTTCGGTCAGCCACCTTGTCACTTTTTCTATGAAAGCGGTTCTGTCGCTTTCTGTTTGGACTAGGGAAGTAATAGTCCACCACGGCAGAGCCCGCATTACCCAGTAAGGCTAGATTTTCTGAGAGGTCGCCCTGTATCTCAGAGGCACCGTTGGAGACACCTGTTTAAGGCACAGGATGTCATTCACTCATCAGCACGGTATGCTAACACCTTGAGTTAAGCCTTGTGTTTATCTTAGCTTCGGATCCCGTTTCATACGCTAGCCAAAAGAGTTGCCGATATCCAGCAACTCTAGCGCATGTTCCAAAAGATCCTACTGGGCCCAACCACGACGACGACGTGTGAACACAGCTGTGCCTACTAACAAAAATTTTTGTTGTATTTCTTACTTCCGTTTTATTAATAGGTAATTTACCTTTTTTTATCTTTGGACAATCCACGAAGGCTGAGGTCCAAGTACTAACGTACCGTGGGTGGCGTAAGTATGGTGAAAGGGATTTGTTCACAACGGACTTAAATATTTAGAGACTGGGAGGAGAAGGGACAACCTCTGCGGGTGGCAGCTTCTATAGTCTATATGCCTCTCCTCCAGTTGAACTGTAAAAGGATCCATTCAATTTGCATTGTAGGGAGCTGCCAAAGAAGAAATTATACTGACCAACTCCTCTGAGCAGAAGCCATTAAAATACCCATAGGAGAGCAACAGATCTCTCACAGCTCGTCGGTGGGCAAGAAAAGAAAGCTTCTTTGTAGGCGTGGGATCATTAATAAGACGAACAGCTCTTTTTTGAATGGAGTCCAGAATGATAAGTGTTGTAGGGGACGCCATTCCCCAGACATGAAAACAATATTCTAAAGGGGGTCTGATTTGGGATACCTAAGGCGAAAAGTTCGGGGCCTTTCTAGTTAAACTGTAAAAGGATCCATAAAATTTGCACTGTAGGGAGCTGCCAGGGGAGGAATTATACTGGCCAACTTCTCTGAGAAGAAGCTGTAAAAATACCTATAGAAGAGCAACAGATCTCAAGGAGGAAGCTTTTTTGTAAGCGTGTGATCATTAATAAGACGAACAGCTCTTTTTTGAACAAAGTCCAGAATAATAAGTGTTGTAGGAGACGCCATTCCCCGGACAATATTCTAAAGAGAATCTAATTTGGGATACATACAGAGTATACAGATTGTAAGAAGAAAAATAGTTTCTGGCTTGAAAGAGATATCCAAGCTTTTTGAAGCTGCTGAGGCTATGGATGTAATGTAAAAAGTAACGCCGACAAGATTAAACCACTCTTTGTTCTGCAAAACTTGGCCGGTCATATGTAACGGATAGACATTGGCAGACTTTTTTCGCGACAGTGAACATGACTGTGTTTTGGAGGCATTAAACTGAACAAGATTTTTGGCGCCCCAATCCAAGATAAGTTTGAGGTCTTGTAAGAGAGACATCCGCATTGACCTACACTTGGTTTTCAAATCAGGCTTATTGATTGGCTTGAGAAATTGAATGTAAACAAGACTGTGTTTTGGAGGCATTAAACTGAACAAGATTTTGGCGCCCAAAAGATAAGTTTAGGTTTGTAAAGCAGACATCCGCATTGACCTACACTTGGTTCAACAGCGTTATTGATCGGCTTGAGAAATTGAATGTAAGTAAACTGATTCGTCTGAGGCATTAAACTGAACAAGATTTGCGCAATCAAAGATAAAATTTGAGTTTGTAAGAGACACATCCGCATTGACCTACACTTGGTTTCAAATCAGGCTTATTGATCTGGCTTGAGCAATAAATTAAGGTGGAGAACTATTTCAGAAAACAATTAATGGGATTATTGTGGAAAGAAGAAAAGATCGTGATCTGTAAAAAACAGAGTGGGTGCCAGTATGCTTCCTGGAGCACCCAAGCATTAATGTAGCTGAACAAATGACCACTACAACAACTAATATACGTCAATCAAAAAATACGAGAGCTTATAAGACCGTAAAATATTTGTTAAGAAGCCCATTGCCAGACCTGATCAAATGCTTTGGATAGTCAACAACGATCGGTCAAAAATCAAAGGTTTTTCCGTGGAAGAAAAAAGATCAGTTATCTCAAAATAATAACGCATATTTTTTTTAAGGATTGCTTAAATTTGGTTTGTCAAAAAAAAATCCAACAGAAATAACATTCTTTTAAATATTATCGCTTTTGTTTTGCCAAATACCCATTTAGGTTATACCTTTATAAGAGAAACTGACACAAAGCGCATTGATGAGGCGTCGGGTCGGTGTTGCTAAATGTATTTTTTTAAAAAAAATATTTTTTAAGCTATTAAATGGCAAGGGGGTATGGTTCAAAGGAAAATTTAAAGAATTATTTAAATATTGAAAAAAATTAAAAATGGTGGCAATATAAAAATCAAAAGTTTGGGTTAGTAACCAAGATACAAAAGACGATTGGAGAAAAAATCTTCTAAAATGTTTGTCGTTAAAAAGTATCCTAATAATGTCGTATTTTAAAACATGTCAGAATTAAAACAAATGAATCACAGGCAAAAATAAAAATCGATGATTTTTCCTTTTTTGATAACATCTTAAAAACTAAATTTTTAAAAAAAATTTAACTGCACAAATAAAATCAGCATTAAATCAGCATTCAAAAAAAATTCCATTTAAACATTTTCCTATCTTGTATACCAAATGAGACAGCCACACATAAAGGTACACTGTATTTATCAAAATAAATGAAAAATACATATGTAAAACCTATTTTTTTTTTACTTTAAAAATTCTAATAGGATATACAGGATGTCCTTACTAGAATTCTATTTAATAACAGCTCTATACAGAACGTTGGCCCTTGGGAAAATTCATGTCCTGACCAGCGGATTTTTGATGTCACTTGATCAGAAAATTATAAGACGCACAAAATAATTTGTGCCTTTGGTATTTTAAGGCCTTTTTCTTGTGGATTTGGTAAACAGAAACTGACCTATGTCCTTAATTAATAGAATGCCGTGTTTTTTGTAAGCTTGTAAACCTGCTTAAATATACTATCTGGCAAATCTTAAGGATTTGTGCTACTTTTAAGCATTTTTAAAACTGCAATTTAAAAAAACCAAATGTTCAATGTAGCAAGACGACCTTTTATAGCCGTTTTATGATTTATAGAACACTAAAAACTGTTCTTCAAAATTCTGGTCCACGGGAAAAGCAAATATAAAAAACTCGTCAACTTCCAAGTCTTAAATCAGTACCCAATATTCAATTTACATTCAAGGCACATTTAGAATCGGCTATTTTCTCAATAAACAATAAAATTACCAATTCCAATGTTTACGTGAATAAGGCTGATCTTATATTACTTGTAATATTTACCTGCTCGTAAAATAACTCAGAAAAATGCATAAAACAAAAAGCTCCCAAACTTGCCCCAACTAAAAATGCCAGTTGAGATAGGCTTCGGGGTAGCTAAAAAATAGTTATTACGCATTAGCTTTATTTCAAACGTTAACCATCTGTTAATTCTACAGACAAGAAAAAAAAAAAAAGACACGACACACACACACACAACACACACACACACACACACCACACACACACACACAGCACACACACACACACACACACAGTATCAAATATGGCGTTGTAATTCCGATTTTCGTTTTTTTACGAGTTAATTCATAAATTAAAAAAATCTAAAAATACATTTTCATTGGAACTTTTTGCGCTTTATCCATTGGCAAAGTCAAAATTCTTACAGACGTTTCTTTTTCGCTAAACCATCATCAACGTTATTTTTTTAAATACAGCCCTCAATTGTTTATTGTTTTTAAAACAGTTTTAATCCCAATTACAATGATGCATAACACTTGATATTTTTCTGTTAAATAAACATCTGTTAAGTAAAAATCGACTTATTTTGACATAATGAGTGATACAATTTTGTACATGTATTTTCCGGCCATCTGGTATACGTTAATTTCTAAGTATACTTACAAATACATTAATATAATAAACAAATGTAAGAAGAACGATAGAATTTACCACATAAAGGAATAAAGCTGATTCAAAATATTGTAGTATAGAATCAGCAAATCTAGAAAAATAAAAATTATTATTATTTTTTTAAGTATTAAACGTATTTAAAAAAAAATTGCCAGAACCAAAATTATTATAGGTTTTGGTAGTCAAAAACCGTTTTGTACATACGAGAATTATTCCGAAAATAAATTCCAATTTTCCTTTTAAAAATCCCCCAATAAAATGTCTAAATAAAAAAGGACGCGGTTATTCAGAAAATTTTATGAAAAAAAATTTTTAGAAAAAATTTTGGAGAAATTTTTTTTCGAAAGGCCGCGGGGAAATTTTTGAAACTTGATTTTCTGTGTTTTTTTAATTAACCCAACAAAAAAAAATATTTTTAAAACGAGGATAATTTGAACCTTTTTGTTAAATTTTTCGTTTTAAAAATTTTTTTTTTTTTCGAAACAGATTTAAAAAAACCTTTTTTAAAAATTGGGTTAAAAAAAAGCGTTTTAACTATAAATGTTATTATTTAAGTTTTGGTTTTTTAAATTGCCGCAGGGGCTTTTTCAAAACACAAAATGGTTAATTTTTCAAAAATTAAATGCATTGGTATATTTTTTTTTGGTACTTTTAAAAAAAACTTTAATAGTCAAAAAATATTCGATATCTTTTTTCCCTTTCCTAAAATTTAGGCCAAAGAAAATTTATACGTCAATATCTCAAAAAAAAATAAAACTAAAAAAAATTTAGGCATAAATTATGTATTTTTACAAACCTTTTTAAATTTGGTTATATAACCCCTTTTTTCCCAAATGAAAAAATTTACAAAAAATAATCAATAAATCAATTTTCAGGATTTTTTAAGGTTCCCCCCAATTCGATTTTTTTTTTAAAATCGAAAAATTTTGACAAAAAATTTAAAAACCAAATTAAAAGTTTTTAAAAATCAAAAAAATTTTTTAAAAAAATTTTTAGGTTTTATAGTTTTTTAGATAAAAAAATTTTTTTTTTTTTAAAAAAATTTTTGGAAAAACAAGAATCGAGATACGCGAGCTTTTTTCTATTTAGTTTTTTTTTCGGAAAAAAATATACCAATGATTTAAAATTTTTGGGGAAATTTTAAACCTTTCCCCCGTTCGAAAAAAGCCCCCTTTTGGGGGCATGGCTCAAAAACTTCAAATATTAAACATTTATAGCCAAGAAAACTTTGTGAACTACCTAAGCTTGTTTAAAAACGGCCAAACCTTTTTAAGATACAGAGTGTTTTTGGGAAATTTTAAATACCCCCTCACCATTTATTTTTTTAAAATACGGAAAAATTGTCAAACAAAAAAAAGGGTTCAAATTTTTATTTGGACTTAGGTTAATATAGCAAAATTCACAGAAACTTCCTTTTTTTGTTTTTAAAATTGCATTCCCCAGGGGGCCCCCTTATAGAAACGAAAATAAACCATTTTCTTTAAACCACTTTTTTTCCCCCAAAGCGTGCATAAACATTTTCCAGCCCCGCCCGGGTTCCTTTTTTATTTGGACACCCGGTACAAAAATTTTAAAAACAACATTAAATATAATTTAGGTTTTTGAAAAATTGCGGAAAAATCAACGCAGATTTCTTCTTTAGGGTCGGTAATTTCATTGAGAATTGTTTTATAAAGTAAAAAGGAACCAGCTAACTGTTGTCACATTACATAATTGACACAAAAATAATTTTTTACTTATTAACTTTTCGCATTTCTAAGTAATATTAAACTAATCAAACAGCTGTTATAAAATTAGCACTTGTGCGCATAAGCGTCACATAAATTGTAGCAATAATTCTACTAAAATTTATTGTAAGTATTAAACACAAATAAATGAGTTCTTACCAAAGACCCTATGAAAATGTTCAAAGGGTCTTGGTAATGATAATTTTAATCAAAACTTTAAAAATAGTTAAAATAGAAATTTTTTTGTTTAGTTAAAAACCGTTTATAAAGCTAAGGGCTGGTGGAATTTGGGTATATATTCCTTCGTTGATACCGACGTAATGTTAAATATGTTAACTAGAAAAAATAAGGGTGACCTTAGGTAGCTCTGATTTTTTTATAAATTTTTCGAAATTTAACAAAAAAACTGTTAAAAATTATATTATCCTTTTGTCATTAATTAAATCTTATTAAATACTTTTTTCCAAAAGTGAAATTAAAGCTGGCAGAAGTCAGAATAGTGGAGTTTTTATAAAAATAATTTTTTAAACTGTAAAAAAAAATAATTAGTGCTTAACTTCCATCGTCTTTTAAGAAATTTTTTTTTTAAAATTGTTTGTGAATATAAGAAAAAGGGCAGACATCTACAACTTTTATTTTAGATGTTATAAAAAAAAAATTATGACAATATTTTATTTTTTTTTTTTTAAATTTTTTTTAATTTAATATTATTATTATTTTAAAATTATATTTTTAAATTAAATTATATTTTTCTAACCTAATTCTTTCATCAGAATTCTGTTTTTAGTGGCGAGATCTGCTTTTCATTTATTATCTCTTCTTTATCTGAGAATAATAATACATTAAAATCTGAATCTTCATATAACATAATGTAAGTAAACTAAAAACTACACAAAAATTACCTGCTTGTCTTTCATCATTTGATTGCTCATCTACTACTAGCTCCTAAATTTTGTATTTGTACTCTCTTGCAGCTATCCTCGGGTAGTTAAAAACTTCTGCTTTTGAAAAGACAGTATTGATTTTTTCTGCCTTTTTCATTTTTATGCTTCTCATAACTAATAAAAATATTAGACTTAAAGGGAAAAACAATGTTACATTTTTTTGTTTTCTTTTTAATCATTTTTTTAACAATACAGGTTATTAATGCAATATCATCATTGTGGCAAAAGTATTTGTTATCTCTTATAATATAATTACAATTATTATTCTAATTTGCCTGCCAATAAAGTATTTATTTTTTATATATCATAGTAATTTAAAAAAATAATAATTATTTTAAAATACAGCAGAAAACCTTTTGTCACTAGCAAGAAATATTTTGTTTTTATATTAAATACAATTTATTAGAAATATCGACAAAAGCTATTATATCGTTTATGGCACTTATTTTTATTTACATTTTTTGCAAGCTCCTATTTGATATTGCACCAATTAATGAATTGCGAAATTTTTAAAATGATTATTTTACTCTCTAATAATATCAACCTTTGTCAGACAATGAAATCATATAACAATTATTGCCACTAGCTCCCTAGCTATAAAGTATTTAAAGTACCAATAACCTAACCATACCTTTTTAACTTAATATCCATTTTTATACAGTCCTTAAGTTGATAAGCCACCCATTTCTGATACTGTTCATTATTAATTAGCATTAAGTCGCATTTATGTAAGTGATCACATCTTATCCTATTTAGTTTACATATAAGTATAATATTTTTAACTTGGTAAAGTATACAGCAGTGCATTTGATGTATTAAAATAATAACGAGACCAAAGGCTTTAGGAAATACAACAGCAAAATTAATGAAGACCACTGCATATTTAATATATTTTTGCTCATCTGATATAAATTTTAAGGCTAAAACAAAAAGAAAATATTTCCAAACTACCAAATATATAACACACATTTTTCTTTTTGTTTTTATACTGCTGTCAATTTTATTATGTATGGCGCATAAATAACAAAACGGGATAAGTAATAAAAAAAGTTAAAAAATGAAATAGTTAAAATAAACATTAATTAAAATAATAATTTACATTTTTTTAAATATGTGGAAATTCTGGAAAATTTTTTTTTAATTAATTTTTAATTTTAAATTTTTTTTTAACTTATCCCGCTTTTTTAGTCATGCACCATAAATATAAAAATTAACAGCAGTATAAAAACAAAAAGAGAAATGTGTGTCATATTGCTGTATATTATCATACAATAAAAACGGGGTTTCCCATAATAGACTACCCATTTTAACATCTCAGCAAAATTCCTAAAAACTTATAAATAAAACATTTTATTACACTTTAAGATATTTTGTAACATACGACTTATCCTATTTTTAAAAATTACGTCTTTTAAATGACCCACAGCTTCAGTGCCCTCTTCAAGATTAGACAAGAATTGATTAATGACACGATGAAGCAAAACTTG
>JAHBCN010017191.1:0-18624 GCA_019359885.1 Listronotus oregonensis | reverse complement strand
ACATGTTAGAGGGGGAGCGTCTATAAAAGACGGAAAGCATTCCCCAAGAATCATCAACCCAACAAAAGTTTTAGCATGTTCCTTTGATAGTGAAGATATCAGACGATCTTGTGGCCCATGGTTAGCAGAAAATGTATTGATCCATAAGTCTACGGTTACTCAGGCCACATGTGGTCCTGCGTTGTTTTGGGTTCTGGATCTCGCCTTATCAAATTATGTATTTTACGACTTTAACCACGTCGCCCTCTTGCCATGGCTTGTCCATCATGCCAAACAAAAGTGAGATTCATACCTAAAGCTCACATGGTTTTGGTTTATACTCTAAAATCACCAAAAAATCCCTGACATGACCAGGTTTTTCCTGACATTTTCGCATGATTTTTCAGAATGTAAAATATTAAAAATTAATAGGTAAAGGGTACACAAAAAATATATTATTTTTGATAAATAAAAAATTATTTAAAAACAAAATAAAAATATAATTTACATTTTAGACATGCTTAAACCTAAATTTTTGTTGTCAATTTAGTGAGTTCTTCATCGATGCGCCTTTTTTTTATATATAGTACTATTTTCCAGCTCTTGCTTCTTCCTCTCTAGACCTTTAATCTCTGATTTCTTTTTTGCTCTATTGTTTTCTGTTCTTTTAGCTTTATCAATTATTTTTTTCAGATAAAAGGTTTTTTTGGAAATTGTTTTTAAAACCGGTATCCCGAGATACAAATAGTTTTGGGCTTAGAATACGGGTTTAATGTCTGAAAAATGGCGTCTGCTACCATTCTTAGCATTCTTGGTTTCTTTCAAAGAATAGCCGTTGGCTCTTACAAGAAAGCTTCTTTTATACTTCATCTAGACAGTAGAGCTGTAGCAAACCGTATGTATTCGGTACTGAGTAACGGGTGCGCCATCTAGTACCGAGTAACGAAACGTTACACACGAATGCATTTCGTTACTCGCATGTTCATTTCCCTTGCAAATTTAGTGGGGTTTCCCTCAACAGTTCACTTGTAGTTTTACACTTTTCCTATTAAATCAAACTAAATTTAAAATTCGTTAAAAGACAAGTGAAAAAATGCACTTACGCAGCTTGGGATGTAATTGTAAGATGTTTTCTACAAATTACAAATGTTGCGACGCCGTGACGTCATACTGTACGCGTACGCAATACGACTCGATTCGTTGCTCTAACATAACATAGCATGTTATGAGGTATCAGAAGTAACGAGTAACGTAACGATACGATAGTAACAAGTACTAATTGTTATAGTAACGAATACATACGGGTACGCTTTTTTTCGTTACTTTTACACCTCTACTAAACAGACCCCGTACTGTGCATGTTCCGGTTTGCGAGCGAATTTACAATTCCTCTACCATTACAGTCAAGAGGGTGACTGAATTCGAGTAGTTTTTGTTTGCAGAATATTAGTTACATTTTCTAATCTATTACGGTACAGAAATTAACTGTATTGGTGTATGATTTGTAAGCGAAATTTTTGATTACATATTGAGTAAATGTCTACACTGTTTCAGTCAATATTTACACTGTGGCTCAAATTAAACTAGCACCTAATAAAACACCAAATAAAAATATTTTCTTCATTTATTTTTTTTCTTCAAAATTTGCTTTTACACCAAAAACTGCTTGAGTTTGGCTACCAAAAGCACTGAACTTTAAGTAAAACCATTTTTTTTTGCAACGAGTTTTAATGTATCAGTTCAGAGAACACCTTGCAAGTCCGGTCCTGTATTAAATATTCCACCCAAATATTGCGCATTTTGTCGAGAACCCCTCCAGCACTCCAAAACCAAAAAAATCTCAAAAGGAAAAAATTCAGCTAAAAAAAAGGGGGTTTTATTTGAGCCCAGTGTATATTTAAACCTTTTGGGAAAAAGCTTAACAAATGGAGTAAAAAAAATTGTTGCACACTTAAAGACATAAAAACTAAATTATTAAAAACCCCAAGAACTAAAAAAACTCTATAACAGGGGGGATTTACTAATATTTTTTTCTAAATTATTGAACACAATAACAACAGCATTTAAAATTATATATATTTTTATATATATATATATATATATATATATATATATATATATATATATATATATATATATATATATATTAAAATAATATTTAAAATCCATAAAATTAATGTGAGAGATATATTTGGGACGGCGATCACTGGAAGGGTTGCTTTGTAAAAAATGGCGCACAAAATAATTTTTCAAATTCTATTCTAGTTTAATTTCTGTACCGTAATAGATTAGAAAATGTAACTAATATTCTGCAAACAAAAATACTCGAATTCAGTCACCCTCTTGACTGTATGGGAGGAATTGTAAATTGCTTCCGGTTTATCCTTTAAGTTGATTGTGCAACTTTTCTGCCTTTTTCCCCTTTTATCATGTGTCAAAAAAAAAAAAAAAAAAAAAAAAAAAAAAATTTATATATATATATATATATATATATATATATATATATTTTATATATATATATATATATATATTTATATTTATATAATATTATAATAATTAAAATAAAATAATATATAAAATTTATATTTAAATAATAGTTTAATTTTAAAAAAATAACCCCCTTTGAATCTATACAATAAACCCAAAGATACCTTTTTTTTTCAATTGGAAAAAATATCCCCACCTTTCCAAAATTTGGGGAATTTAATACCCCAAAAAAAATAATTTTTTGCCCCTTTCGGCACTTTACGCCAAACAAAACTTTTTCTTAAACCCAAATTTTGGGAATTTTTGGGTTGCGTGCCAGGACCCCCACCGTCAAAAATGGTTTTCTTAAAAAAGAAATTTATTTTATTACAATTAGCCAAATTAACCGGAAATTTTTTTTTGTTTTAAAAAAAAAGACCTATTTTTTAAAACAAAAATAATAATTAAATTTTTTTAAAAATTTAAAAAAAAAAAAAAAAAAAAAAAAATAGATAATAGAAAAGGGTTATGATAAAAAAAAACACCTTAATATTCTGTTAAGTCTAGCGGCTATATTAAACATCAAAATTGTTACAAATACGGATATGTTTTGCCTTTAATTTCAGTATTAAAAATATTTTTCTTTTGACAATATGTATGGGTGAGTCGCTTCCAAAAACAAACCAATAAATAAAGTATGGGCTTCGCCATAGAAGATTCGCAGCTGATCTTCTTTCTTTTTATTTATTACACACTTAAAATAAGTCCCTGGAGTTTCTTGGTAAATCCCAGGCCTTTGCTCTTGACATATTCAAAGCTTTTAATCAAGTCTTGCATGATATGCTTCTTAACAATCTTTCCTCCTACGGTCTTCCACCTAAGCTTTGTTCTTGTCTCTCCAGTTTCTTTCTAATTGACGTATATCAGTTATTGCCATTCTTTCAGCGTCTACCAAATTAAAGCTGGGCGCTCCAGGGCTCGGTACTGACACCAACTCTGTTTCTTTTTCACAATAACGATCTCCTCTCTTTCACAATCAATCATATTCATAGTTTTGCTGACTAGAGTACCCTCTACTCTAATATTCAATTTCTTAAGCCATCCTGTAAGTCTGATTTGAAAAACAAGCGTAGATCAAAGCGGATATCTCTTTCACAAGACCTTAAACTTATCTTGGATTGGGACGCCAAAAATCTTGTTCAGTTTAATGTCTCCAAAAGACAGTCATGTTCGCTGTCGCGAAAAAAGTCTGTTAATGCTCATCCGTTCCATATGAGCGGCCAAGTTTTGAGAATAACCCTACCTGGCACGAGCGCATTACATTCATAGCCTTAGCAGGTTCAGAAAAGCTTGGGTTCTTTTTCAAACCAGAAAGTATTTATCTCCTTCTAATTTGTATACACTGTATGTATCCCAGATCAGACTTTCTTTAGAATATGGTTCTCATTTTTACGGCTTCTGCTCCAAAGAGTTGACCAGTTTAATTTCTCCTCTGACAGCTCCCAACAAAGCAATACATAGTGCCACTTTTATGCATCCATTTACAGTCCAAATTGAGAGGCCCCGGAGTTCCCACTTTGTTCGTTCCTTCATCCCTAGAGTGTCCAGTCTATGGAACATGCTACCCGCAGAAGTTTTCCCTTTTTCTTCAAATCTCCAAGGTGGACCCCTTAATAGTTAGAACTTTTATTGCGCTGGTCATTTTGAATTGCCATTTTTATAAAAAACCAACATAGATATGTATAGGATATAATATAGTAAGGAATGCCCTAAAGAATTTAAAGCTTGGAAAATATACAAGACGTTTTATTTAAAATATTGAAATTTACTTCACTTCCGGTTAAACCGGAAGTTATAGCCAGATGTTATTATATTCAAAATCGGCACCTAATACATTATCCTAAAATTTAAAAGCGATATTTTTTTATTCTTGGCTTAGTAGTGATTTTGTTGTTACCCCATATAATACACCCCAGAAACATTTTGTGCTAATTTTGGGACATTCTTTATATCGAATTTATTTCTTATTGCATTAAGCCGAGTTTACACCAAAGTCTTTCACTAAGTTTTCCACAAGTTGCGGCAATTTGTTGCTTTTTCTACAAAATACAGCAACTTTTTCTTCTTCACTTGTGGAGAGACAAATCTTCCACTAAATTTTGGTTTCCCCGGAGTGTGGTTTACACCAAAGTCTTCAACAACTTTAAAGTTGTGGCAATTTGTTGTTTTTCTACAAAAAAGAAACTTTTTCTGTTCTGTGGGAAGAAAATCTCCCTAAATTTTGGCCCCATGTCCCCTTTTACACCAAAGTCTTCAACTAAGCTTTCCACAAGTTGGGCAATTTGTTGCTTTTCTACAAAATACAGAAACTTTTTCTGTTCTTCCACTTGTCGGAAGACAAATCTTCCATTAATTTTAGTTTCCTGCGAGTGTGGGTAAAGATCAAAGAGAGTTGACAACTAAAAGTGGACGATATGTTGCTGCGCGCTTTGCGCAAGCAACTTGTAGAAAACTAGTAGAGAACTGGAGAACTACTACCTAATCCTTTCACCAATTCTTGGCAACAAGTTTTCCACTTGTTTCTCTTAATTAAGAGCAACTTTTAGTTTCCTACAAAAAATCTTCCACTTGTTGCTCTAATTTGAGAAGTGCAACTTTTTTTTGTCAACTTTTAGTTGTCAACTTTGGAGTAAAAAGATCAAAAAAAGTTGACAACTAAAAGTAAAAGATTTGTTGCTGCACGCTTTGCACAAGCAAATTGTAGAAAACTAGTGGAGAATTGGAGAACTACTGCCTAAACCTTTCGCGCTAATTCTTTGGCAACCAGTTTTTCACTTGTTTATCTAAATGTGAGAAGAGCAACTTTAATTTTTTTTACAAAAAACCTTCCACTTGTTGCTCTAATTTAAGAAAAGCAACTTTTAGTTGACAAATTTTAGTTTTCTACAAACAATTTTTTGTCAACTTTTAGTTGTCAACTTTGGTGTAAACGCGCCTTTACACTACTCTACATTATTTTGTGCATTCGTTTCTTTAAGTTTGTTAATTACTTATCAATGATACTTTGTTCTCGACAGTATGACTAAGTAATTCTAATAAACAGACTTTTGACTTTTCTACTTTTTTATATTATTAGCTACAGGAATGTCATAATGTTTCGATTAATCTATTTTCAATTCAAATAATTATAATGTATGGGTCACCATGCTTACGCGTCTGTTGAGTCACACACTGGTTGCCTGGAAGTTACGTCATTATCTTCCGCGAAACGACAATGGCATCGGCCGATGCTTGATCACGTGATATCTAACCAAGACAGTGGGCTTTCATTTTTCTTGAATATTTTGTCTGTTTTGCATGGAACTGTTATTAAGAAAAATCGTAATACATATATACTCGTATGTTAGTGTCAAACACTGTAATCTGACATTCCCTAAAAATGACTAGGCAGTCCATGTATTGCCGGCAAACGATGTATTAACCCTTTTTTTAAGAAGAACTAACCATTTAGTAATTTCCTGTAATATCTAAAAAAAAACATCAATTAAAAATTATTATGACGCCGTTATTCTAAAACGGATTCGGGCATTATAGAAAATGACTGAGTAGTTAGTCAAACAGTGTAATAATCAGGCTATTACGCTGTACATATACTGACTAGTCATTTCAGGAAATGATTAATTTCAGTGTTTGTCGCTGACATATAGATTCATGCACCACAGTTTAAATCGGATTAGTATGCAGATTTCCAATTTTATTGAAGTTTTCAATTTTCTCGGCGAAATAAAAGATTTTGTAGAGATTTAAATTTTGGCTGTTCAAAGCTAACATGGCGAGATCTGGTTTAATATTGTTAAGTCTCAAATTAATCTTATACACTTTTAAGACCATTTCAAGATTTATCCTTAAAAGTGAAGTAGGTAAATCATGTTTCACGTGAGTAAAGTCGTCGCGTCGTGAAAGACAATAAAAATTTAAGTGCCTTTAGCTAATTCTAAATAGTATTCACGCCTTTAAACCCAAAAGTTTAAGAGAGCTACTTTTCAAAAGGTTTTAATTCCGAGTAGTGTTTAAAGTAACTTATCTTTAGATACATTTCTCTTCTTCTAATCTGTATACTTTGTATATATCCCAGATCAGACCCTCTTTAAAATATTGTTCTCATGTCTAGAAAGGCGTTTACACAACTCAACATTCTTGATTTCATTGTGCGTCTTATTAATGATCCTAGCTTACAGGAAGGCTTTTTTCTTGCCCACCAAAGAGCTGTAGGAAAACTGTCGCTTTTTATAAGTGTTTTCGGACTTCCCCTGAGGAATTCGCCATGTAATTTTCCGGCAGCGCCCACAGAGCAACAAAATGCCACTTTTATGTATTCTTTAGAGTTCAACTTAAGAGGTCCCGTATATCCCACTTTGTTCGTTCCTTTATTCCTGTAGCGTCCAGACTATGAAATCTGCTATCTTTCTTTCTTCATATCTTCAATTATTTACGTCCCGTAAATAAACTCCCTTTTAGCACACTTAACACCCACAGTACGGTAGTACTTAGGACTTCAGCCTCAGTGTACTGTCGTTGGGAAAAATTCGAAATTTAAATTTAAAAAAATTATTTAAATTTCTCTTACAACTGTGCAGTAAGTAAAGTTACACGCACTATTTTTAGTGCTACTACCACTTTCTACAGAACAATTAACGTATTGATATATGTCTACTTCTCTATTAATATACATATTTTCTTTTTATGGAAAATGTGGACCTAAGCATGGAATATTAGCACCAAAGTGACTTGTTTTTGTAGGGGTCTTTATTTCCTTTAAATCTTCCAATTTTTAGGTCTCGTGTTAATAAGCTGAGTCTTGTTTTTGTTTCTTGTTTTTGGTTCTGGTTCCAAAAGGTCCAATGTGCCAGTATTCTCCTTTCCAGACCGAGCTTCAGGGCTTCGTCGGTAGAAAATCTGGATGTCGGGCTTGACACTCAGAAATTTACGACAAATAAATGCAAGGCAAAATTAATGGCGATCCCAAGGACTGCTACTGGTTTTGCACATATCCGGTTATTGTCGTTCTGACGCTTCCCGCTGCGAACGCACCCATCTTCCGACATTAGAAAACACATCGTCAACACACGCACTTCTTGATACCTAAGGGTAAAAATTAGTGTCCCACCGAAAGTTCGGTTTCGGCCGAGTTTCAGCCTAAAATCAAGTTTCGGCGGCAGTTTCGGTTTCAGCCAAAAATGGCCGAAACTTGAAACCGAAACTGATTTCGGAAGTTGTCGTGCACGCTCGCCTAACTTTGTTTCTGTTCTGTAGCAACACAACTTAGTCAGTGCGTTATCGCCCGACGCAAACATTCTTTAGAGGTCATGTTTTGATGGAACTGATTACATGTTAGTTTTTTTTATAAGAGATACCTAAAAGATAAAATTAAAATAAATGATTACAACAAAATTAATATACTGTGTTTCCATTTCATGTCCTAATTAATGCAGAATAATGGGTAAAATACACCAAATTTCAGTATTTTAAGGAATTTTACACTTGGCCACGTGAGTTTTGGTTTCGGCCGAAACCGCCACGGCCGAATATTCGGTTTCGATTTCGGCCGGAAAACCAGTTTCGGTCGGACTCTAGTAAAAATCAGTTGATGCTATGTAGCTTTTTATCGCGCAACTTGGCTGGTCGGAGGTCAAACAGAAACTGTTAGTTCCCTTAAGACACCCACGATGTGTTAGTACTTAGGCCAAAGAATATAAACCTTAATAAGAAGCGACAATATTCGAAGTCCCAAAATTTTTAGGAGGGGGCGAAGCTGTTTAACTGTCAACCCGCTGCCGGCAGCTATTAGTCCGGGATTTCATGTTTCGTTTAGTGCTTTGTGGAGTTTTATGTGTTGTTTCATTCGTTTCTTTCAGTTTTGTGGATATCTTTAAAAAACAAAGCACTAAATGTGCATAGTAATTGTGATACTTGTAAAAATTATAGATCACAATGCGAATCTTTGGATGTTAATTCTTTGTTAATGTACAGTGTGGATCAGCCAAATGGAATAAATTCAATATTAAATAAATAGGGGCTTATTCGAAAAATGCTCGACATATCGATTGGTATTTTTAATTGCGCATTTTTTTCAACTTAAACTGTTAATACAGGGTGTCATGACGGTGATCACTATCAACTTTCTTAATTTAAATGCAACACCCTGTATATTATTCAATTTTTGTTTTTTTCAAAGCATTCTAGACATATTTTATGACAATGTCCCATACCTATCTTCAACTGTTTAGTAAATATTAAGCGTTTTCAGGTTTATTCCATCTATTGCCTTACATCTTTGCCACTTTCGTGAGGGTTACTTTTTGCATATACCTACTAGAGGCAACCGAGTTATATCCTGTATAATTACTTATAAGCATTAATTTTATCACTCCTAGAAATAGACATAAGAAAGGTTATAAATATAGCTAGAAAATATATTTTTAGGATGACTTCTGTTAGTTAAGCATAAACTGTTGTAATTAGTATTCGTTCTCGTCTTCAAAAAAATAAATGTGTTACAATTTTCGAGTTTATGAAAAATAAAAAGTGTTTTTCTCAAGAAAAATTGTTTTTAAAAACATCATTCCTTCGGCCCGTATTGTAACTGCCGCGTCTTGTGCTGATGAATTGGCGGAAGGGTGTATAAACCGCCGACAAATTAAGAGAGAGAAAAAGAAAGAGAGGGAGAGGGTTATACACCTATTCTTGTTGTCTCTCGCACGCTTGTCGCAAGGCTGCCTCAGTAGGTATATGCACAAAAGAACTTTCAAGAAAGTGGCGGATGCAAGCATCAATACATCTAAAAGCACCCTAATATTTCAAAATAGTTAAAAATAGGTATAAGACATTGTACATGAAGAATCCAAAAATTGACTAATATACAGGGGTTGCATTTAAATTAGGGAAGTTAGTGTTGGCGATTATTACATGTATAAAAGTATTTACAGAAAAAAAGCGCAACCAAAAATACCGATGCAGTGTCCGAGTTTTTTCGAACACGCCTCCGTTTATTTATTATTGAATTTATTCCATTTGGCTGATACACACTGTATTATAAAGCTTACGACACTACAAAAAACATGCATGGAGCGTTGCAGTACCCTCCCGATTTGTTTATTAAATATGTTTATAATTTGGAACATGCTTTTAAAACTAAGTATAAAGATATTTGTATAAAACGGGAAGTTTCACATAAACTCTTAGATGAAATGAAATGAATAAAATTTACCCATGCCTGCAACGATTTTCCAAAAATGTACATTATAAAATAATTTATTAGGCTTAAAATATTTTATACGATCAAATATATCAATCGTGATCTAAAGTACCAGTCAAAAGATAAGAAAACTAAAAATTATATCACTCATATAATCAATTTATAGTCACGGTAACAAGTCGATGTAACTTTCAGATTTTGTCATTTTGATAAACTGTTCACCTATTTTTTTTTTAAAGTCACTATTTTCTATCTCACCTTGAACATTCAAGCTCTAACCTTGGCATTTAGCCTTTAAAAAACTAAAATTGTTTATTTTAGTGATGTTTCGAGCCACTTTGATTATCAAGTTCTTCCACTCTATTCTTTCCAAAATATCTACTGAGATTTTTTCCAAATTATAAACCTACTTTCAAATTTAATTAATTTAATGAGAACCCTCTTTTTATTAAAGCATGCTGTAGATTGTATATTAATATATTCTTACTAAGAAATTTTGTTGTTGTTACCAATATAGGAAATGCTAAATGATATGTTTATGTAATAAAAAAATTAAAGTACATTGTACTGTTTTTTTACAGTTAAAATGAAAGGATATACATTTATAGTAAAGGTAAGTATTAAGGTGTATAGGTACCGTTTTACAAAAAAAAACATCCCTTCACCGAATTTTTGACCCCAGAAACCCATAGAATCACATACCCTAAAACTTTTTTCTCTTTTTATTTGAAATGGGAGATGTACATCAAGAGTAATTAGCGGAAGCAAAAAACTGTATACTATTCGTTTTTTTCCAAATGTTATACAGTCAAATTAGTTAGACTTATTGTTTTATTACAGTTTTAAAATAACGATTTCTTATAATTATTTTACATCTGTTCACACAAAAATTACATAATATTAATTTTTTTAAGAAAAATTGCAACATTTAATCCCCTGTAAACATCGCTTTGCCCAAAACTAATTTTTCTCAAAAATAATCTAATCTTTTTTGAGAATAACCAACCCTAAAAAGACTGCAAAAAACTCCTTGCAAGGGACGATTTTCCAGAACTGCAATGTATAGTTATACATATAATTTTTTCCCGGTAAAACTGAATTTTTACCGTTGATATTTCTCTCAGTGTACCCCCAATGTTAAAAGAGATTTGCCACGTTTTGGTAGGTATATTTGGTCAGAAATAGTGATGGGATAATTCGAATTAAAAATAATTGATAATCCGATTATTGAAAAAATCCTCTATCATGCGATTATTCAGATTTAATTTGAATTACGAAAAATAAAATTTAAATCAAAAAAAAATTAAATCTGAATAATCGCATGATAGCGGTTATTTCAATAATCGGATTATCGATTATTTTTAATTCGAATTATCCCATCACTATTTCTGACCAACCAAAGTACCTACCAAAACGTGGCGAAATCGTCTTAAGTGTCATTCCGTCTAAACGTGACGTCAGAAATTTGTTTCCCATATAACCAATGCTATTGGGAACTTTATGTCGCTTCTTATTGAGGTTTATATTCTTTGCTTAGGCTTCAAGCGTTCGTAGGCTTTCCCAAGGTAAATAATAAGCAGCACGTATACCTAGTATATTATTAGATATTTTTCTGTCCGTATTTATTTACAAGTAACTCTCATTAGATAACCATAGTAATTCAAGGGGTCATAAAAGCCATGTAAGTGGTCATAAAACACGGCATATTTCCACAATAATTTTCGTGCTACCGGGAAGCGGGCACTTGAAAAGTCATTTACATTTTTTATTGCAAATGGCTGGGTCGTGTCAAAATTGAATGTTTTAGATTGTTATCAAAATATGTGTTTCGGAAAACATTGTACTCTCTTATGCAGAAGTGCTTTAAAACCGTATTTCATTCGAATTCTTGGGACGTTAAAAAACCTTTTAGATTTTTATCAACATTAAAAGCTAAAGTTTGGTATGCATTTTTCTGGGTCTACATTCTTATCGACTGTGACCCAAATGTATCAATTAAAATTTCTTTATCGTATGCTTCAAGAAATCCAATTTTTGAAATAACTTATTTAGGTCCTGTTTTTATAATGAAAAAAAAAATGTTGGAATATTTAACTGATGATGTTCCTTATATCTAGTTATAAAGTTTCTGCCAGTTTGTCCAATATATAGGCTATTACATTCATCACAATTTAATCTATAAACTCCTGATTTTTTAAGCGGAGGGTTTTTTTCTTTTACATTAAAAAATAAGTGGGATAGTTTATATGATGGTCTAAAGGCAACTTGAATATTGTTTCTTGTTAATATATGGGCTATTTTATCTGAAATTGTTTATAGATTAAATTGTGATGAATGTAATAGCCTATATATTGGACAAACTGGCAGAAACTTTATAACTAGATATAAGGAACATAGGTCATCATTTTTATTAAAGAAACATAATTCAAATTTTGCAAACCATTTTATAGAATCAGGACACTCTTTTCCAGATGAAATTAAATTAAAAATATTACATTCCTCGCCAAAAAGCAAAAAACTCAATAATTTAGAATCGATTGAAATATTTAAGTACCATAAAAACCCTTCAATAAACTTATTAAATGACCATACCAGCGTTCACTAACTAGTTAGTGAACGCTGACCATACCGATCTTCGGAATTCCCCACTCTATGCCGCTTTATTATAGTAATTTAAGATATATAAGTTAGGTTTGTTTAGATTGTAGTTTAAGACTTTCAGTTTGATAATGTAGTAGTACTGCAGTCACTGTTTTATAAATTAATTAATATAGTGATAGTAAACAAAGTAAAAACTGTGTTCTCATTTACTAGATAAAAATGAACTATCACAAAGTAACGGACACCTCAATTCAATACTTGCTTTTGGAAATTTACCGAAACCTGTTTTTACATTCTAAGAAACATGATTTTATTATACTTACCTGAAAATACTACATTTTCAACTGTGTATAAAATACAGTAAATATGACATTTTCAGAACAGCGCACGGAATTTTTTTCCCGATCCCTCTTTCTGTGCGCTTATACAAAAGCCATCCATGGAAACTGTTCATAACAACGATTTATTTATTAATGATATATTTTATTTCCTGTCAGTGAAATTTATGCCATTTTAAAAAAATTAATTCAGATTTGGAAGAAAATCCGGATATTCCCGATATTATATTACAACAAGCGGCAGAAGTGAGTGCAGATTTATTACCAGTGAAATCCAGGTTGAGATATGAACATGAATATCACATTTTTACCGAATGGTGGACTCAGAAAAGAATCAAAATTGTGAGTGACGATATTCTCTTAGTTTATTTTTCTAAAAAAGCCAAATCTATGAAGTCATCCACCTTATGGAGTCGATTCTCCATGTTAAAGAGTTGTTTGGCAATAAAAGAAAATACTCACAACCAATATCCAAAAACTATTGCTTTTTTGAAACAACAAGCTGTAGGATATGTACCAAAAAATCCAGGGTTCTTACATCAGAACAAGTAACCAAATTTTTATGTGATGCTTCAGGTGAACAATATCTACTAGCAAAAGTAATTTTAGTGTTTAGCATCTTCGGCGCGTGCCGCAGAGATGTTTAATACGTTTAGAGATGTGGAAGATAATGGGCGTTTCCTTGTCGTGTTCTTACGAGAGGGAAAAAACTCACAGGTCAAAAGTTTTACCATTACCAATGAAAATTGCCAATTCAATCCCTGTACACTTTACCGTAAATACGCAGATCTCCGCCCAAAAAATATGGAGAGTAGAAGATTATTTGTTGCATACCGAAATCAAAAGATGTTACGCTCAACATGTTGGGTGCCATACTATCAGTGGTATTCCAAAACTTGTTGCAAAACACTTAAAACTAAAAAATCACGAAGAATATACCGGACACCGGCTACCATGTTGGTAGAAAGCGGCGGTGATTTGCTCACTTTGAAAAGACACGGAGGATGGCTTTCTTCCAATGTAGCAGAAGGATATATAGAGGAGTCTATACAAAGAAAAATTGAAGTATCCCAAAAGTTGTTTAGACCTTGTAACTTGGAAACTACAAAATCTGTAAGAGTCAATCAAGAGAACCAAAACATACACGAACACTCCGCTTTAACATCTTTAGTTCAACAAAAAGAAATACAAGGGATTGAGCTTCAACAATAATACTAATTGTACAATAAATATAACCATTAATCATAACGGTTCCTTCCAAAATTAATTTTCTTAATTTAATTAGCTTGTAATTTTTTTCTTAATTTGTTTTACTGTTTTAAAAATAAAAATAAGTAATCGCAATTTTCTTAAATCATTTTTTGGGATGTTTTTTGTTTATGTTGTTTTCAGGTACCTAAGTATAATAAAAAATATTGTTCATTACACGTCTAGAAATGGATTTTTCCGTTCTTGCATGACTTCCCGTGTTCCTGCGCCTCACACGAAAATTTGTCACGCGCGCACGGAAAAATCGTCATTTCCGTACTGGTAATGAAATATACTATTAGTTAAATTTTTAAAAGCAAATATTCGAAGTCAGGCAAAACATATCCGGCTCAAAATCTGAGCAGAAATGGTATTTGGTAAGAAACGAGAATGAATATGACACAATCGTCAACAAATTAATCAAAAATATAAAATCCAGTCGGGGGTAATGATTGACAACACAATTGACAGATTCGTAAAATAATCGACTTTTTTAGCCATCTACATTTTCTTTTCTTCCTTTTTATCCGATAGCAAATTTCGATTTTTGACTTTTAAATGGAATTATTTATACATGAGTAGAATTGTCACTTTTAATATTCCTAGTGCTTGAATTTTTCCAATTGAACGCATTTTCTAAAGAAATGCGTGGCTGAGCAAAAATGTCTGGACATTAATTCAAGGACGCGGGAATTCGGGAAGAAATTTTAAACCCAAAGTGTATTTAAAATAATAGTAAAAAAATCTGACATAAGCTGTCAGAAAAAAATGTCCACTTATTAATTTTGTTTGCCCACCTAGACAGGAAAAAAACATTCGAAAAATTTGAAGGTTGCTATGGATCATTGTTAAAATAAAATTGTCTAATTGGCTTAAAGTGACAAAGGTGAAATTTTTGGGGGCAATATCACGAGTGGTTTAAAATTACTGATAATTTTCATGAAAGCTTGTTATTTATTATTCCACGAGTTCGAAGAACGAGTGGAATTTGTATAACAAGCTTGAATGAAAATTATCTGGTTAATTTTTATGCACGAGCGGTATTTAGGGAAAATATTTCTAGAATGGAGAAATGGAGTAATATACTATTCAAATGTTTTTTTGTCATACAATTATCAATTTCATGCAACATAATTAAAACTATAACTGAAATCGTTTTTTTAATTACTTTATCTATTTCTTAATCGTGTACATGACCAAATCGACTCATTTTGACTGATTTTAACGTTTCTAATTGACAATACAAACAAACAAAATCGATTGTTCTGTGTTTTTTAAGTGGAAATACCACGTTTTCTACAACGTGAAATTTCCGCTGAAATTTTTTGATTTTTAACGTGTCTTATGGGAAAATTTATACATAAGGAAAATTCACAAAATATTCTGGTTTTGATCGTCTTCAGGAATGGTTTTTTAATTGACAACTGTTGGTTGACGGAAAAGATGTTTTTTGAAAATTGGGTATAGGCTTGATCAAAAAATGCATGAGGCCTCTACAGAAATAACACCATTACATATTATGAATGTCTTGAAATGCATTCGAAAAATTGGTCAAGAGATGGAAAACAACGGAGAGGCTTCGAAGCTTTGCGATGATTCTCATTATTTTTCCTTAACCTAAATCCTTTATTTCGTTTTAAAGTTTTTCTGTTTTTTAATTTACTTTTTCTTCCAACTATTTATTTTTTTATTTGTATGTTTATATTGTGTAATGTCAACACATGTCCTTTTCTAGGAATTTATTTTTGAAAAATAATTTTATCCAAGCAAAAACAAGAAAAAAATTGGCCCAAAACACTTCATTTTTTTCAAGTATTTTATGCCGTGTTTTTTTTTAAATATTTTTTAGGTTTATCTAGAAATTATGACATTAATAAACACACAGAATTAGGGTTTTTGTTTTTAAAACTAAATCCAATAAATATGTTCTATAGTTTTGTGCGGATGGTGTCGCCTTACTACTTTTTAAAATGGGATTCCCAGGTCCCCGGGTATAACCATGACCTTGTTCAGCCTTATTGACCCCTATGAACTTGCAGATTGCCTGCAAAAAAAAAGAAAAAAAAACCCCAAAAATCTAAATAGAAATCTTAAATTTTCTTGAAACGGAGCAAGTCGGCCACCGTTGTCAAGATAAAAATCATATAAAAAATTAAACTAAATTTTAAGAAATTTTGGTTTTGTTTGATAATAATCACATAATAAATTGAAGTTCTAGTTTCTTAGCAAAGACAGCTTGTTCAAAAAAACGTCTTTTTAAATACTATACATACACCAGTCAAATAACCTAATGTCATTCATGACAAAACGTCATAAAAAGCTATCAGAATTTCCCAGGTTTTTAGAGCAAAAATTTCTTTCGTTTAATTTTTTATATTAGTTTATCTTGACAACGGTAGCCGACTTGCCACCGAAACGTAGATTATTAATTTTGATTTTTGGGTTTTTTGGGGGTATTCTTCTTTTTTGTTGCAGGCGATCTGCGAGTTCATAGGAGTCAATAGGGCTGAACAAGGTGGAAATAAGTGGTCCCATTTTCCAAAGAGTAGTAAGGCGGTACCCCAAAAAAACAAACTGAAACTAGATCCTTACAATGCTCGCCGATTGAGAAATCTTGCTACGATGTTTCTGGAAAATTTAGTTACATCCGCCATTTTCAATAATAAAAAATAATAATAATAAATTTGATTATTTTAAATAAACCAATGCAAATTTCTAAAAATATATTTAATGTCTCTTTCATTAAAAAAAATCATGAAAATGAAGCAAAATTTAAAGTATTATTAAAAGGTATCTCCCCTTAAATAAATCGCATAAAAATCAATATCTATAGCTATCTTTTTGGATTAAAATAAACAGTGTTTTCCATTTAAAAAATAAGTTAGGTTCGATAACTTTTTTACGTAACCCTGTATACTATTTCTGAAAACTGCAAATTATTCAACAATCATTATATAGAAACTTTTGTATAAAACATTTTTCCGTATCTCTTTTAACTAAGAAAATATAGGGTCAGTTTGAAATTGACATTTTTTAAATTTTCCCCTGTATCTCCTAAGCGAGCCAAAATTTTCTAATTTTGATTTTACCATTTTAAGTTTAACCCAAAAAGAGCTTAGGACACCTATAGTACTTTTTTGATAGCACCAACAATTGGGAAGATAACTTAAATAAAAAAATATATTGGGAAGGCTGCAGCCCGGCAGCCTTTCCCTAAATATACACCTATGTACCCTTTACTAAATATATCACAGGTTCTCTAAAATTATTCCAGGCAAGTGATTAAACTTCTAATCAGTTTTAACGTGTTCTACCTGAGCAAAAAACTGACAATCTATAATCTATATAAAGGTAATTAACCTAAATTGAGGCCATACCTTTTCTTTTAAACGTTTGCAATTCTTTTTTAGCCTAGTAAATTAATATTTTATTAAACCAAATAATTGCACGGTTACTCATCATAATCTCGTCTACCATGCCATTTATTCGTGAACCAGTTTACCTACATTTTTTAAAAACATCATGGGTTGCTTTAATCATAATTTTCACTTAATATACCATACATTAATATATGTTTACAGCATGATAAGTTCGTTGACATTGCAAATGTGTTTTTTATATATTAGAATTTTTTTGGGTTATTTAAATTTGACATTTACCTTCGTTGTAAATGGAGCAGATCAAACTGTAAATCTTGTTCTTATATTGGTCGGTTTAAAAAGGCTGTACATTCGCGGCGCGAAAGACGTGAAACACTAATGTGGTTGGTTTCGCGGCTTGGCGTTTGCGCTTCACGGCTTACCCCATTCGATGTGTGTTTTTTTATCCGGCGACAAAGGAAAACAATGAACATGACCGTGAACATTGCAATTGTAAAGGGACGTTATTTTTTGCGCAGAGATCTTCGCGAATCTCGGCCAAAGTTCACAGCCGCCATTCGCGGGCGCACTTTTAGATTGGTTTTTTTATTTGCAAGTGAAGTTTACCACACGGGATGAGGTATACGTACTACAACTTATGTGAAGCACATCCGTCTGACGGTACGATGTCAAATATAAGCGATGTTTTAGACGAACTTATGTTGCCATATTTATCCCAATGATCTTCAAATTATTTAAATTAATTATATTTAGTTTGCCATGAAGGGTTTTAAAAATTTTTAAAATTAAAAAATTATTGTTTTTTTTTTGAAGGGGTATTCTCTCATGTTATGTGCTATTACGCGGGGGGAGGGTCGGTGCGACCCGATGTCACGTAACGCTAATAAATATTTTTTTAAAAACTATTTATCATTAATAATTATTTAGCATTAGTAATAATGCTTGATTAACTTTTTTAATTAAATAAAACTTATTAAAAAAAAAAAATTTAAAAAATACCTATCCTCTTATTTTAATAGTGCGAATAAAAATTTTAAAATTTTTTTTTGCTTGAATGTTCGAACACACCAAAATTTGGGGAGGGGGGTACGAAATTCTATATAATGTTACATGGGGGGAAAAGGGGAAGTAAAAACAGAATAAAAAATGCGTTACGTGGTTTATGAATGGCCCCAAAGGCATAAGAGATAGTAGTAAATTAATCCCCATAATTATTTGTCAAGTAAAATTGAACTATTCCTATAGTTGGATCAATATAAGAATAAAAATTCGGTGCTTTTTAAAAAGAAAAAAAAAAAACCTAAAAAGGTTTAATTTGAACTGGCGGCCGCATTTGCATTTTATAATGTGCCTCCTT